>JARACY010003261.1:0-34741 GCA_029255725.1 Scrobipalpa atriplicella
CGCTGCGGTATTGACAGGCGATACGTGGATATCCTCCGGGAGCTGTACGGGTCCGCAACGATGCAGGTGCGCATGCATAGAAACACAGACTCGGTCTCTATAGACCGAGGTGTTCGCCAAGGAGACACTCTCTCGCCCAAACTCTTTACCAACGTCCTTGAAGACATTATGAAGACGTTAGATTGGAGCGAAAGAGGTGTCAATATCAATGGGGCACACATGTCGCACCTTAGATTCGCGGATGATTTGATTCTCGTAGCCGAACGTCTCGTAGATCTCCAACAAATGCTCGCAGAACTGCACGAAGCTTCCCTGAAGGTCGGTCTCAGGATGAACATGTCCAAGACAAAGATCATGACGAATCGCCCTGTACGTATACCTAACATAACCGTAGGTGATGAGTCTTTGGAAATAGTCAGCGATTATGTCTATCTTGGACATCGTTTATCCTTTGACCAAAAAGCCCAGGAGAAGGAGATCGCGAGACGCGTTGGATTGGGGTGGGCTGCTTTTGGAAAACTGGAGGATGTCTTCAAGTCGAAATTACCCCAATGCCTGAAGACCAAGGTGTATAACCAATGTGTCTTGCCTATCCTCACTTACGGTGCCGAAACATGGACGCTCACTAAGCAGAATATGCACAAAATAAAGGTCGCACAAAGAGCAATGGAGCGTTCTATGCTAGGCATCTCTCTCGTTGATCGCGTACCCAACGTCGAAATTCGACGAAAAACAAAAGTTGAAGATGTAGGTAAGCGATTAACAAGATTAAAGTGGAGATGGGCGGGACACTTGGCTAGGCGGAATGACGGAAGGTGGACCAAAGCAGTCACAGAGTGGTGGCCAATAGGAGTGATAAGGCCAGTAGGCAGACCACCAGCCCGATGGTCCGACGATATCACCAAAATAACAGGAACAAACTGGATGAGACTGGCACAGGACCGTAAGGATTGGCGTAATAGAGAAGAGGCCTATACCCTGCAGTGGGTCGATGTGGGCTGAAAATGATGATGATGATGATGATTCTGTATGTGGCTTGAAGGGTGGCGTTGGTAAAAATGCATAAGTTTGGTTTTTCCTAGATTAACTAGCAGATTGTTTATATTAAGCCAGGTTATTATTTCTTTTAGGGATTTATTGATATCATTTTCATATTCGCTTGGTTTTTCACATTTAATAATAATCGTACTATCGTCAGCGAAAAGCAACATAGGTTGTGAAACATTTTTTGGCAAATCATTTATATATAATAGGAACAGCAGGGGCCCTAGTACACTACCTTGAGGGACGCCGAATTTAATTTCACGATCAGTTGATAAGTATTTTATTTCAGTATTAGTAATTGGGCAAATTTTTGTAATACTTACATATTGTGTGCGGTTATTAAGGTAAGATTTAAAAAGAGCAAGGGTATTACCACGTATTCCATACGCTTCGAGCTTATTTAGTAAAATACGATGGTCTACGAAGTCAAACGCTTTTGTAAGGTCCATATAAAGAGCACAGACTGGATTACGTTTATCAACCTCGCTAATAGTCTGATTTAAAAATTCATATAAGGCCATATTAATTGAATGCTTTTTCCGGAAGCCTTTTTGCTCACGAGCGAGGATATGGAATTTTTCTAAAAATGAATATAGCGCCTTATATATAACTTTCTCAAAGATTTTTGATATCACCGGAATTAATGCAATGGGTCTATAGTTATCCATGTCCCGCTTATCCCCTTTTTTGAACAATGGCTTAATAACAACGGGTTTTAATTTTTCTGGGTACTGACCGTTACATATACTAAGGTTTATTACATGACTTAAAGGTTTGGCTATAATTTGAGCAACGTATTTTAAAACTTTTGTGGAAATTCCATCATAACCAACGCTTTTCGTATTTTTCAAATTCATAATAATTTTTACAATATCATCGGGGATTGTCGGTGCTATAAACAAAGACTGAGTAATGTTTGCAACCCTCGAAGATATTATTGGTATATTATTAGAATTAGGTTCATTTACTTTTTTCGTTTTATTAATTAAAAATTTATTGTATTTATTTATTTATTTATTTAACAGTTTATTGTACACATGAACATACACAGAACAATTACAAAGGAATTACGACACAACAGGCACTGCTTATTTCTAAAAAGAAATTTCTTGTATTCCTCGGCTATCAATTTAGGGTCCTGTATAAGGCAGTTATTTTGTATTATTTCGCTCATAGATTCTTTTGGGAGATTTAATTTATTTTTGTTAATAATTTGCCAAACTGCTTTTGATTTATTATCTGTATTATTTATTTTATGATTATTCTTAGTTGTTTGTATATCTTTTAAGGTTATGTTTACCTGTTACAAATATTACAATAATAATATTCTATGCATTTTATACAGAAGAAACTGGAAAAAAAGCGAAAGAACTCTTCCAGCCCTGCAGTTAAAGAAGTCCCAGACAAGAAAATTAAACTAAGCAACGGATTTGTTGTTGAAAATTGCAATATTGTGACCCCAACTAAAACTTATGAAGAAAGTGAAGTTGGTGTTGATGTAACTTCTGGTAAAAAATCTAAAAAAGCCAAGCAGAGGGCTAAAAAATCAAAAAAGGCTAAAGCTGTCAATGTTGACGGGGAAAAAGAAAATTTAGTTAAATCTAAGAAAAATAAGCCTAATAGATTAGGTGCAGATATTTCCCAGAAGGAGTGTAATTTGACTGCCGAGGACATGCTCACTTGGGCTGAATTTAAACTACCGGAACCGATACTGAAGGCTCTTGCAGAATTAGGTTTCAAGCAACCCACAAAGATTCAGCAACTAAGTTTGCCTGCTGCTATTCATGGTAAGTAATTATTTTTTAAGTCTTGTTTTTTCTTCATACATACCTAAAATCACACCCATTACCCCTAATGTGGTAAGCAGAGCGAAAAAGTCCCAAAGGATGTACCACATCTGACAAGTTTTGAGGGCTATAACAGGTGATTATGTATATTGCTATAGTGACGGGTTGTCAGCCCATCTCCTAAATTGCAATACACTGAAACCCTCGAATCCCTTAGCTGGATTTTACAGCATACCCGGGAGGAGATGCAGCTGGCATATTCTATGTTTCTCTATCAGTCCCAGTCCAGCATTGATTCTGATTTTAATTAATTAAGTTATTTATATAAATTAAATCTTCTTTCAGGTCGCAGAGATATCTTAGGAGCAGCAGAAACAGGCAGCGGGAAAACCCTGGCTTTCGGTCTCCCGATACTCACCGGCATTATGAAACTGAAAGAAAAAGCAGCGCTAGGACATGATGTTTATGACCTACCCTACAAGAAATCATCAAACAAGAAAAAAGCGAAAAATACTGAACCAAATAATAGGAAGAATAGAAATAAAGGCAGAAGAAGTAAGACAGAAGATACTAAAGCAAAAGAATCATCAGAAGACGGTTATAGCAGCGGAGAGGGAAGTGATGATGAGGAAACTGAAGAAGAAACAGTTCAAAATGATGAAGAAGATTTCATTGAAGAAATAGAAGTACCTTTAAGAAAGACGAGAGAACCTTCAGTTGACGAAGGCAATGACAGTGATGATGGAAACTATATCCATCTTTCAGACATGCTGGATTCTGATGATCTAGCCGACTCTTCGAGTGGTGAGGAGAATGATGATGGAAGTAAAGTTGAAGATAAATCTGGTGAAGAAAATGAAAGTGAGGAACCGCTTAGCGAAGAAGAAGTTGATGAAAATAATCAAGGTAAATAGAATCTTCTACATTCTGTATACATATGCAAAGTAGACCCACTGCTGTATGGGCCTCTCCCAGTTTTTTTTTATTTATCACATAATTAATTACAAATAGCTACATACAATCTGGCACTAAAACCTTATTAAAATAAAAATCTCTTGTGTTGCCAATTAAATCCCACTTTTCAAAGAAAGTGGCGCCCTAAATTTTTCCAAACTCTTTCTTGCCAAGCTGTACACTACATCATTTCCAAAAATTATAGAAATCAGACTATGTTTACGGGGTGGGAACCGTTATCGCCTTTTGTATGGAAAGGTGCAGCTAAAGGCTCCTCTTAAATGTGTAACTCTTTCTCTCTCCGCAGGCATAGGCTGTGTGAAAGTGATAGACAACATCGAGATGCCCACGCCGGCGGTGCGCACGGGAAAGCCGTTATATGCACTTATTCTTACGCCTACGAGGGAGCTTGCTATACAGATCAGCAGGCATCTCATCGCCGTCGCTAAGTATACAGGTAATAATGGGCAAATTTTTAAGGCCTAAGAGTCTAAATCCTATCCCTGCAAAAACGTATTTTCGATCTTAATTTGTTCTTACTTTTTTTTCTTTTTATTTATAAATATTCATACTTAATATTTTGAAACCAATACTAATAATAAGCATAGTAATATTGCATTTGATTATGTGTACGAGTTTTGGTTAAGTTTGGTCTTGCCGTTTAATAATAAAACCGAAACTACGATTTTATGGTATTTCGTCACTCCAAGAAATTCTTAAAGGGTTACGATATTTGACAAACGCTCTGTCTATCCTGTTCTGTGACCCTTACACATGCGAGATTATTCTATGATTTGTTTGTGAAAAGCGTAAAAGCACACACGGCTGTGCGCTGTACATTGATGTTGGATGGATCAACGTGGTCGTGTGCTCAAATTCCACTCGTTAGAATATTTTGGTATCTATACAGGGTGTTCATTTAATTGCGTGCCATAGCTTAGGGGGTGTTTCAGTAACGGTAAAGGAGCCCATAAAAATAAAATCCTACTCAAAAAATCAATCAAACCAAGAGCTGTGTCTGGCTCTCGCGCTATAACCGAGCCCGCGCGATACGCTATCACTGCACTGGTACTCGCGCGTCGCTCGGGATTGGTTATAGCGCGAGAGCTAGACGCAGCTCTGGGAATCGTTATAAATACCTACCGACTTTTTTTTTCCTTTTTTTTTTTTTAGTTGGAATTTTTTTAAATATTCTTTACAGGCTCCATTTACGTTACTGAAACAACGTCTAAGCTATGGCACGCAATTAAATTAACACCCTTTATTTTTATATTTTCTTTTTGTTCTTCTGTCGTGTGGGTTTCAAGTCATTCGACCCGATGAACCCTGGTGTTAGAGTTTTTAAACCGCCTAATAGCTTTTTGTTTACTTGAAAGGTATAAGAATAGCGACCATAGTCGGCGGAATGGCGGCCGTGAAGCAGGAGCGGGTGCTGAAAAGCGGCCCTGAGGTGGTCGTGGCCACTCCTGGACGACTGTGGGAACTTATATCCATGGGACATCAACACCTGCAGCAGCTGGATACTATCAAGTGAGTATAGATTAGGACAATGCAGGCTGAAGAGCGGGTGCTGAGAAGCGGCCCCGAGGTGGTCGTGGCCACTCCTGGACGACTGTGGGAACTTATATCCACAGGACATCAACACCTGCAGCAGCTCGATACTATCAAGTGAGTATAGATTAGGACAATGCAGGCTGAAGAGCAGGTGCTGAAAAAGAAGGCCATATTAATCGATTTCACCCGTAGCAGAAAAAAAACATCAAATTTTTTTTATTCTCATTTTTTTTTTCCAAAATTCCTAGAATTCAGGCGTTTGTTTTATAGAGATCATTATTATAATATGTCAAGTAGGTCATAGGTCTAACTTGAATCTAGTTTTATCCCCGTATTACAAATAGTTTGGTTTTGGAATTAGCTTTTTTCTTTCTGCTACGGATGATTCTTCATACTGATTATCATAACGCTATATCTCACCCGCTGCTAAGTTGCGATATCCCGGATCTGCCGCCCGTAATAAACATCTCCTATTCACATTATGCTATCTGAAAAATACTATAACTACAGATTCCTGGCAATAGACGAGACGGACCGCATGGTGGAGCGCTCACACTTCGAAGAGCTCACCCCGATCTTGGAACGAATCAACGCGGACCCGGAGAGATCAGCTACCAGGCAGAACTTTGTTTTCTCAGCCACACTGACGATGGTGCACCAACTACCCTCGCATATGATGGGGAAGAAGGTAACGCGCTTAGAGGTCACTCACTCACTCACTCACACACCACCTGTCTCACTCGCACACCACCTGTCTCACTCGCACACCACCTGTCTCACTCGCACACCACCTGTCTCACTCGCACACCACCTGTCTCACTCGCACACCACCTGTCTCACTCGCACACCACCTGTCTCACTCGCACACCACCTGTCTCACTCGCACACCACCTGTCTCACTCGCACACCACCTGTCTCACTCGCACACCACCTGTCTCACTCGCACACCACCTGTCTCACTCGCACACCACCTGTCTCACTCGCACACCACCTGTCTCACTCGCACACCACCTGTCCCACTCGCACACCACCTGTCCCACTCGCACACCACCTGTCCCACTCGCACACCACCTGTCCCACTCGCACACCACCTGTCCCACTCGCACACCACCTGTCCCACTCGCACACCACCTGTCCCACTCGCACACCACCTGTCCCACTCGCACACCACCTGTCCCACTCGCACACCACCTGTCGCACTCACACACTCAGTCGCTAGGTCAGCTATTTTTTTTACTTCCGTTCATAACTTATTTTTTTATTAGGTGACCAAACGCGGTAAAATCATCAATAGGAAAGTGGAGAAGATGACCGCTAAACAGAAAATCAACAAATTGGTGAAGAAACTTGGCATGACCGAGCCCAAGGTTGTTGACATCACGGAGCAGAACTTGGGTAAGTAACATTGAGAAACAAACAAATCAAAAATTCAACCGCAGACAAGATTTAACATGCGACCTTGAAATACCGTCCCTATTGAAATTCTTTTCTTATCAAATCTTTTTCTTTTTTTTAAATAGGGTTTTTGTTATTATATCATATCACCCACATAATCATCTACGCCGTAGCTGTGTATTCTACTCTACGGGGGGGTGTAAGGGACTGGCGTACCAAAAACTAAAAGGGGTTGCTCAGACAACGAAATTGAACAATTTCACTAGAAAATGGAAAAATTATTTGACTTTCCCATACTAAATGACAAACTCAAACAGACAATTTGTATTGAAAAGCCAAAAAATATTTTCATTTCCTGGATGAATTTCCGAGTGAAAGTTGTTCAGTTTCGTTGAATGAGCAACCTCTGCCAGTTTCTGGTACACTGTCTGTCTCTTAGGCTCGTATTTATAAAGCGATCTCAAGATTGAGAGCAATGTTGAGTGCGGATATGACAGGTAATTTTGTACTGGAATGACATTTCTGATACGAACTCAAACTCGCTGTCACTCTTGAGAGCTGATTATAAATACGGGCCTTAAGAGGCTACCCTGAGCCAAGTGGCGGCCTCATCAGTCAAAAAATCATAATCCACTGAAAACACAATCAATCGAAAATCCGGTACGGCGAATTGAAGTTAAAGCAAAGAAGATAATTTAGAACATCATAAACTTGAAATTCATAGTTCCTGGTAGTAACAGAAAGAAAATTTGCGAAAAACGGCCACTTTTAGCACTTTTGCTATCTGTAACTGCTGTAAACACTGAATCATAAGTTTATGATGTTCTAAATTATCTTCTTTGCTTTAACTTCAATTCGCCGTACCGGATTTTCGATTGATTGTGTTTTCAGTGGATTATGATTTTTTGACTGATGAGGCCGCCACTTGGCTCAGGGTAGCCTCTTAATAACCTACATTAAACAAACTTTGTAGAGTTGTAGCACTTGTAGCGACATCTAGCTTTTCCTACTGTTATCACTTAAGAGCGTTCCACCCGTTCCACCCCTTTACCACCCCACAACGTTTACCGCAACACCCGCCAGATGTCAGTGGCTGTATTCTGAAACGCGGTAGCGTTGTGTCCAGTGGGAAACATACCATCAGACGAGACAAACCTCGTACTTTAAGACTGATCAGTAAGACCAGACTGTTGAGTATTGAGTAAGGCCATGTAAGGCTGACGGAGTAATTAATAGTAACAATTAATCAAAATATCATTTTTTGACCGGGATCCCTTGATATTATTGTATTAAGGAAAAATCCCGGAATATGACTTCAGTGCAGCATAACTGCCTCGGTGTTTTAGTGGTCTGGGCCATGGGCCGCCGATTCAGAGGTCGTGGCTTCTACGCTCACGGGGAAGAACTCGTCAATATATCATTTTTGTGAGCCAGTTTGGTTCGGACAATGCAGGCTGTATCACCTGGGCCCTGTTTTATCTTTATTTATTTTATAAAAAAAAACGTGCTTCGGAGGGCACTTTTTGAGGTAATTTCAATCAGAGACATTATTATATTACCTATGGAACTGTTATACCCATACATACAAATACAAATTCGAAAATTGTTCTTCAACTCTGTCATTGCTGTCCCCTACACCCGCGGTATAATAGAAAAAAAACATTCAAACTAGGCTTGACCTCCCACAGGAACGGCTGAAACCCTCACGGAGTCAAGAGTGGCTTGTTCAGGTGACTCGAAGGATGCCAACCTGTACTACATCCTTAAACGACATCCTGGAAGGACCATAGTCTTCTGCAATTCTATTGGCTGTGTTAGGAGGCAAGTATACAGTCGTACAAGGATCTTTTGGCGCGTGGGTGACATTGACAGCACAGATTACCTAGTATACATAACCTAACGGACATGTATACTAGGTAATCTGTGCTGTCAATGTCACCCACGCGCCAAAAGATCTTTGTACGACTGTATAATGTTAGTTTTACGAACTGGACCGAGTTTTAAGGCTGCTACACACATGCCGGCGGCAGAAGCCGCAGAAATGGGCAGCCCGCACGCCGCTTGCTCGGGCACTGTGTAGCAGGCTTAAGTCATCGAAACTAAACATAACAAACAAATTACACGAAAACATTCTGTCAGGAAATATACAAAAGAATTGGCTTTCCCATAAAATATGTCTGATCGAGGTTGTCAATGTGTTTGGGGAAGTCAAAAAATGATTTCATTTTTGAAAGAATTTCTTCGGGAAAGTTGTTCAGTCTTCCATGCTGGACTGGGAGTGATAGAAAAACATAGAATGTGCCAGCTGCATCTCCTCCCGGGCATGCTGTAAAAACCAGCTAAGGGATTCGAGGGTTTAAATGTATTGCAATTTAGGCGATGGGCTGACAACCTGTCACTAATAGCAATACACATGACCATCTGAAATAACCCTCAAAACTTGTCAGACGTGGTGGAACGACCTTTCGGTCGTTTTCGCTCTGCCTACCCCATTAGGGATAAAGGCGTGATTTATGTATGTATGTATGTAAGTTGTTCAGTTTCGATGACTAAACAACCCTTACACCCAGAATTCTTATCGCTATAAAAACGCAATATTTATTTATTTATTGTTCGTTTTCAGGTTGGCACAACTGTTGTCGATACTGAAGTGCTCCCCTCTCCCTCTACACGCCAACATGCAACAGAGAGCGCGGCTGAAAAACCTCGAGAAGTATGTGAAAATATTAACAAATATTTAATAAAACAAGTGTTATTCATATTGAATATTTGACACGGTTTACTTGTTTGTTGTGAGACAAGGCTTGTGCCTCGACGTTTCGACCATATACGATGGTCTTCCTCAGGAGCTTGGACCGCAGTCGGAGATCACACCTGACGTGCGGTGGTGTGTCAACTCCGAGCTCCTGAGGAAGATTTGACTGAGATTTTTTATGAGCTCCTTTAACGTTACTGAAACACCCCTAAGCTGTGGCACGCAATAGGCATGTTGACTGGGTGGCTAAAAAAAATCAAAATGTTTATACCTTAAAACTGATGGCTAAAATACTGTGGATCTCATTCATCATTTAATGCATATTTGCAAATGCATATTTCGATTTAAGAATCAAGTTAAAAATAAAGAAGTTATTGATTTGAGTAGTCAATATTTACAAGCCAGTGACGTCATAAGCCTGTATTTTAATACAAAAACTAGTTTTTGACATTTCATAAAAAGTTGCTGATTTGACTAGTAGTCAAATAGCGTAATAAATTAACACCCTGTTTATTTACCTCGATGGATAATTATTTATTGTCAGGTTCCGTGACAACCCGCGCGGGATTCTGGTGGCCACAGACGTCGCCGCAAGAGGACTAGACATACCTGATGTGGACCATGTCATTCACTACCAAGTGCCCAAGACTGCTGAAGTAAGTTTATATTTTAGTTTGAGTCAAAAAAACTTCTAGGGTCTGTCTAATGAGTCGTTCGTTGCACACGGAAATGGCGCTAAATTTAAAAATCTCTAAATGTAAACGCAGAAAAACTACAATGAAACTATTTTGATACTTTTATTTTATTTGTATGGAAATATCAAAATAGTTTTTTTGTATAAAAGTATCAAAATAGTTTTAATGTAGTTTTTCTGTGCTTAAATGTGAAAGATTTTTTAAATTAGCGCCATTTCGGTGTGCAACGACTCATTAGACAGACTCTATTCGTCTAGCTAGCTTTGCCGTTTTAGATGTCCTTTTTAGGTCATAATCCCGCCGCCTACCAAAAGTTCAAGGAAATCAATTCGGAAAACCATCACGAAATAATTGACGTGGTATTTCGCAAAATTCCGTAATCTGGCCATACATTTGCAAACTTAATACATGAAAAACTAACTGTGAAGTGATTTCGGCTGAAGGACTTGTTTCCACGCCAAGATTCTTTAAAAAAAATTACCTGTCACCTGTCACTCTAGTAGGAAATAACGGGTCAAGCGCCCATAGTAACCTCAACTTTTGGTGATTAAGCCCTGTGCCTAACCAGATATGTTCACTAGGTCATACCAAGTACTTTTAGCTACGGCCGCAAAGTTTGCTTTTTATCCTAGGGTATTTTTTTCTACATAAAAATTTACGTCAGTTTAGAAATGTCAATGTCATGTGTTTATTTGCTATCTCTTTCATATGTCAAAGTTTAAAAAGTGACAGCGCTAATTAATAAGGAGTGGTGCCGGCAGAATCGACAGCGTGATTATGTATTATTACAGAACTACGTACATCGCAGTGGTCGCACGGCGCGCGCTAACAAGGAGGGACTGACCATACTCATGATGGAGCCGGCTGAGGCCTACTTGTACAACAAACTGTGTCGCACTCTCAACAAAAGTAAGTTAAAGACTTGTGTGGACTGGGAGAGATAGAAAAACATAGAATGTGTCAGCTGCATCTTCTCCCGGACATGCTGTAAAAATTGCTCTGTGGTTTTTACAGCATGCCCGGGAGGAGATGCAGCTGGCACATTCTACAATACAATACAAATACAATACAAATATTCTTTATTGCACAAGAAAACACATAACAATAACACAAAGCAAAGAGAAGTTGTACAATCGGCGGCCTTATTGCTAAGGTAGCAATATCTTCCAGGCAACCAGGCAGTAAGGCAGTATTCTATGTTTTTATATCGCTCCTAGTCCAGCATGGAAGAACAAAGTGTGTTTCGCGTAAACTAACCAGATACTTTACTTCCGTACATCCTAGTTGGCAGTGTATTTGCCTGCTATGCAATGGGTCCCAGGTTCGATTCCCGGCTGGGCAGATTTTTGGATGATGAATTTAAATATCTGTTTCTAGATCTGGGTGTACTTTTTGGTTTGTTTCTGTGTAAGTCCATGGCATGGCATGTCCTGTGATACAGGAAATCCTAGTAAGGGCTATGAGTGTGAACGTGTTTTTTTTTTTGGCAGCATCAGAAGTGCCCCAATTCCCCATCCCATTGTCAGCACTAGCTCCCTTCAAGGACATCATCTCGAAGGCTCGCGAGATTGATGCCCTCGAGCTGAAGAAAAGGAGAACAGCATCAGCTGTGGGGTGGAGGGAGAAGGTAGCTAAAGATATGGACATACTGCTTGATGATGATGATGTGTATCCTTTTTGAATCGACAGTAATTTTTAATAATGTGTAAAGAATGAACAAACTAAACAAAAAAATACAAAAAAAAAACATGTATCGACCTATGTTCCTTGGGGAAAGTTGTTCAGTATCATGGGTAAGTTCATATCCTAAAATTCGGTCAGCATTTTTTTACATATTAGTGACAACGATGATAAATAGCTTTGGGCTAAGATTGCTTCCCTGGGGGACGCCATAGGTAGTGTATATGCTTATGTTACATATAGTTGGATTAATTCTTACACGATGCTCTCTGCTTGAAAATTAGCTACAGAGTCAGATCAATGTACATATACGAATTGATATGCGTTCTTAAATTTGGAGCAAAATAGGGATGGATACTATATCAAATGCCTTAAATATTTCGAAAAACTTAATTATTCAATATCATTATGCCAAAATACCTGGTATAAGGAACAGCGAACTGAAAACTGAAAAGGGTTTCTCAGTCAACGAAACTAAACAACTATCACCAGGAAATTCTATTAGAAAATAAAAAAATGACTTTCCTATAGAGATAGTCCTCAGATAATTTGTATTGGACCGCCAAAATTTTTTCATTTCCTGAAATAATTTTTTACTGATAGTTGTTCAGTTCCATTGACTAAGCAACCTTTCGGTACACAGTTCATAACACCCGGTATAAAATATACCTTGACTCAGCCTCAGTCCAGCAGCACAGGTGGATACATCAATAGACAAGGCGCTAAAAGTGAAGAGAAGGCAACTGGACCAGTTGCTTCAACGACCGATGTTCCCTAGAGGATTCTCCTTCAAGTACCCCACCCTCAACGACCCTTCGGCCCTTGTTTGGAGCGACGATAACGCCTTGCAGGTATGTGGTATGCTAATAAGTAATAACTTTACCAGACGTAGAGATTTTAATTTATTTTATTTTATTTTAATTCATCTAAAGTTTCATGCAACTACCTAAAGTAACACACTGTTTTAATCAAAAATAATTTGTCTTTTGCATTGGGATGGTAAAATTATAATTCTATTGATTTTTAGCGTTCTGATTATTATGTTCTATTGTTTAAAAGTCCATTCGTTTGTAACAAGTTAAATATCATCCTTCTTCGTTAACTTTCAACACGATTTTTTTCCTTACACCACTTTCAATATTTATTCGACAGATAAAATTCTTTATCAAATTGAGATTACACTAGTATGGCTCTGTTGTCTGGAAAAACGCCAAATTAATAGTCATATCTGTTGTACTTTCATCATATTCATAACTTTCTTCTGTTGTTGTGGTAACAATAGTACTAACAACGCTAGTTTCGAAGTTTCTCGAAGCAGGTGTTATTATCTTTACAATATAATCTCGTGTGCATGGATCCTTAGTTGAAAAAGTTTTATGATTTTCTTTAGGGATTTCTCCTATATAGTCCCGCATGGCACTGTAGCCAACACCAACACTTTCCACCAATCGTGTTGCTCCGTTGTATGTGTTAGAAAGGAACTTATGTACTCCACTGTAAGCGCCATCTATCAATTGGATACCTCGTCCCCTCGCATGATTATAATAATCGATGCTGCCTTCTTGTAGTGTATCGACAAATACCCGTCTCAACCGAATGTCTTCATCTGATGTAGGGTATAGTAATATGTGCTTCAAGTGTTTTAGTAGAATAACTATTAAAAATAAATACTTCATTTTCAGATTCGTGTTTTCACTGTCTCTGATTGCGATAAACTGATATTTTTGTTATGAAATCACAATTTCATTTGAGTTTTCAACAATAGGCTTATTATGCAAATAATGTTGATTGAATTACAAATATTTTATTACAAAAATATGAATAATTTGAATACTAGATACTATGATCATCTTGTTTTCGTTTTGAAAATACTACAACAACAACAACTTAAGGTGCGGACAGAGCTGAGGTAGCGCTACATTTCTGCTCCTTAAGGGTCGTATTTATAAAGCGATCTCAAGATTGAGAGCAATATATTAAGTATGGATTTGACAGGTCGTTTTGTACTGAAATAACATTTCTGATACGAACTCAAATTCGCTGTCACTCTTGAGAGCTGATTATAAATACGGGCCTAAGACACAGGAGATAATCTCAGTTTAAGGATCAGGGTCATAAAATGCTCAACAATTAGACTCAAAATTGTAAACCTAAATCTAGTTTTAAGTTTTTTGCTTTCAAATTATTTCGTTCTAAATTGATAATAAGTATTATTTTTAATTTGTTTTCAGGTGATGAAGAAATCCCTCAACTCCGGTGAACTGAAGAAGGAGAAGAGAAAAAGCAAAAACGCGCCTTTATTGAAATTACAAAAAGAATTAATGAAGAAATCTAAATAAAATTATTTCATTGACTAAATTATGTATTTTCATTTGTATTTTATACCCCTTGCAAAATATTTACATTGCAGACCCCTTTATTCTTATCTACAACTTTGTAAATTTTTTTTTATTCTAGTACTTATAAACAACAGACTTTTGAGACTTAGGCCCGTATTTATAATCAGCTCTCAAGAGTGACAGCGAGTTTGAGTTCGTATCAGAAATGTCATTCCAGTACAAAATCACCTGTCAAATCCGCACTTAATATTGCTCTCAAGAGATCGCTTTATAAATGCGTACCTGATAAACCTGATATTTTGGTTGCTACAAGAAGTAAAGACTATTTTATTTTAAACACTTTTATTCATCATAATCACTCATAATGTAGGTATTTATTGTAACAATTTTTTTTTAATATTATTACAATATTTTCAATTCAAAATAAAAATAAATTCTGCCTGAAATATCTTATCTAATCAACTTTAAGATCCATTCACACACCTATCTTATCTAATATTCACATACACAACATGGAGTCCACATTTTGATGAATGACACTCCTAGCTTTTCGAAAGGAAACATTTTGCCAACCGTACCGTATTTTCTAGTCTAATTCAGACCTGCTGAACACAGGTTTGGCTTTCTTGAAGTTTGTATTGACGTTAATCGGGTTTTTATTCAAGACCTTAAATTATGACATCTTGCAACAATTTCTATCGATTTTGAATTCGTAACTTCTCTTACATCAGCAGGTACTGCCAGTGACGATGTTCAAGTCTCTTAGCCCCGAGGTTCACGAAAATTTCACCTTTGAATTGAATAGTGATTTTTTGTAATAATCATGTTTTCCTTCAATTCCGGTACCCAAGCGGACTTTCGCTATCAAAATTGAGTTCAGCGACCTCTAATACCCATTGCAAGACATCATACTCGGCTGGTATCGAGTTATAAATACGGCTTGGGGTTCATTTTGATCGCCATCTTGAATTCTGAGCTTCCTTTCAAAATTCAAGAATGCCAAACCAACCCTTAGGCCAAACCTGATAGTCGTGTTCAGCAGTTCTGAATTATTATAAAAATCACGGTTGGCAAAATGTTTCCTTTCGAAAATCTAGAAAACCTAAATCCTTTAAATCTTAGCCCATTCTATAACGTCTATGTTTTTTTTCTTGTATCATTTAATTTCATTCATTGTCTAGATAATCCACCATCAAATAGTTGTTGTTGACCGGCTCGTCTGCAGACAGGTGGTACCCGTGGATCTTAGGCCCAGCTCGCGGCGTGGGGTCCGCATAATAGTCCTCATTATCTAAAGAATCGAAGTCCAACACAATCAGGTGACGTCTGACAGTTGTAGTTGCCACAGTAGTTGGCGCTTCGGTGGTTGTTATGTCGTTGAAAATCTCCGCGAAAGCCTCATATGCTTTCTTTACACCATGGGCGAACCGTATGTAGCCATCGAATATGCGGTATGGAAGAGAGTATCCACTTTGACAGTGCAAGATGAGCAATGCAAGGATGAGCCATGTCATGGTTTCACTGTTTTTTAAGCCATCAATTTTCGCAGTAAGGCACGCGTCTTGTACCATCAGAGAAGGCAGAATGCTTACGACGGGTCGGCTGCGCGTTCAATGAACCTTTGCCCTGACAATAGGTTTGGAAACAATTGGAAATATCACAATAACACGTAAATAAGTCATAGAAGTCAGTTTGGGTGATGACCTGTATCAATTGATAATTGTTCATATGCTTTGAAATTTTCGCTGTTGTTCATGGCATTAAAATTGCCATTCTAAACGGGTTCTTCCCTATGATAATATTTAGGTAGGTACTTATTTACTCGAGAACTTGGAGTGTGCCAACGTTTCGGAATTGTAGGTTTTCGCCCACTTTTCTTGCTTATAAAAAGTTACAAACAATGCTTTTAACATAATTTACATAATGTTAATGTTGTGTCGTAATTCACTATGTTCTGTTCTGTAATTATTTCCGTGTTCAATAAATGGTTAAATAAATAAATACATATTTTGATTGTGACGAGTAGTGGTTACACATAAACCCTCAGGGAGTTTTTTGTTGCCACTTTCGCCTTTTCTATGTATGTTTTGTGTTTTCTGATAAATAAATAAATAATAATAATAGTTATGCTCTTATTTATTTAAAAAATCCATACATTCCGGTCTCTTTCCAGGAGCCGCGCCGCCGTGGTCTCACTAATAAAAATAGTTTTAGATTAAAATGAGTTACAGTTGTGCAAACCTCAAAAAAGGTGTAACTTGAAACCGCAGGGCGGATTATCATCTCAAGTGAAACAAAAACAATTCCAAGGATAACATACGTATAATTACAAAAACATTAACAATAAGTAATATTTACATTCCATAACTATATACCTAGTGATAATACGTGATAATGTTTAACCTAAACAAGACTAAGCTTGATCCATACAAACTTCCAGTCTTAAAATCGTTCGTTCATTCTGTCTCATGTAGGTACCTATAATGAGTATGAAGTTACAGTTACTGGTATCTATTCTATTCGGTTTCAGGGTGATCAGGATGGCCTTTATACTTTCAACAGGCATGTACTTCTTGTGACAATTTGATTTTAACGGATAGTACCATTGAGAAAGAAGCTCGGATGGTGTAGTGGATAGGGCCACGGTTTTGCTGTGCAGGAGGTCGTGGTTCGAATCCCACCACGTATCATAGTGTTTTTTGGTTTTCGAATTTCATATGTGCCTACGTTTAATCGGCGGTTTTACGGTGAAGGAAAACATCGCGAGGAAACCTGCAGACTCCTACGAAGCAATTTAAAGGTTGTGTAACCGCATCTAGAATCGGGTCTGGTTTCCTTTCTGGGTTGGGGTGTTAAAACAAGTACCCTCGTTCAATCCCCAAGTTTATCGGTAACAAAGATTACAAAAAGTGTCACCTGCAGGGCTATGATATGATGCGCACTGTAGACTTCGATATTTCTACACGTGTTGCAAATTTCACTGTGATTAATGCCTGTCCTTTTCCGTTGTGAAATGCGCAACGAAAGACATAACGAAGTCTACAGTTCGTATCATAGGCCCGCTGATCTCCCTGAAACCATATTAACCATTAATCTATCTCCTTTCATCATCGCCGCTATTGCCTTTAGCTTCACCAGCGCCTGCGGGTAGTTTGTCGATATTCTTCTGATGTAGTCGCGCGAACGACGGCACCGTGAGCTGTCCGCAAGTATTGCTGGGCGCGTGCAGGCGGATGTACCTGGGTATAATACATACATACATATAATCAGGCCTTTATCCCTAATGGGGTAGGCAGAGCGTAAACGACCTAAACAAAGGTCGTTCCGCCACGTCTGACAAGTTTTGAGGGATTTTCTAGATTGATCTGTATATTGCTATTGTCAGACCATCGCCTAAATTACAATACTTAAACCCTCGAATCCCTTAGCTGGTTTTTACAGCATGCCCGGGAGGAAATGCAGCTGGCACATTCTATGTTTTTCTATCACTCCCAGTCCAGCATGGGTATAAGGAGACATTTTATTAGAGAAGATACAGGAACATAGGTAAAAAAATAACGGACAATATTTAAAAAAAATCGTAATCATTTTGCACGAAAGACTGGTGATTATCCTACCTATCCTAACCAAACTGGAGAAAATCTTCATGTCAGCTCAGCATTGTTCTTATCGGTTGAGTACATGAAGTAAACGCCAGCTCTCCCTACATTTCACCTTCTCCTTGACGTCCTTATTATATTTCTTTCTTTAATTTTTCTCTCTTTTCAGAGGTAATTTCCTCTCACACGGGCCTTAGCCAAGTGTGATCGGATCTGAAGATGAAGTTGATATAACTGATGATGTGGTCAGGAACTTTCTGACAATACGGCAGGTGTTTAAAATTACGGTTTTTTGTAAAATACGGATATAAGATTTAGGAATTTTGAGTGTTTCTAGGCTATTGTGTAATGTTTTGGGTATGATTCCCGTGGAAGATATTACTATGGGCACTATATTAACAGTTTGAACTTACCACTGTGTTCTAACTTCTATGGGAAGGTCTTGATATTTGGCTAGTTTGCTTTATTATTATTTAGTACGTACCCCGCTTCTCCCCAAGCGGTGGACCAGGAGTTCTTGATGATGAAATGAGGTTCCCCCTTCTGTTCGCCCCAACCCACTGCCAGTACGGCGTGGTTCAACTTCTTCTTTGGACCTTTAATGCTGTTAAATAAAAGCAATGATAATTTATTAAGAATGTGAAAAGGTACGCAAATTAGCTTGAAAGTCTGTCACGGTAGAGCTTGTGGTATTAAAAAAAAATCAGTAAAATTCAGCTTTATAAGCCGTGCGTTTAAAGAAACGATTTGAAAATGGCGTCGGCTCGCTTCGTGATTGATCCGCCTCGCACTCGTTCTCGCTTTACCTAATAGAGAGTGAGCGAGAACGCATGCGAGCGTCGGCCATTTATAGATCGTTTCTTTATGTGCACGGGTTATACGAGTCTGTAGGTTTTAATTTGAGGAAGTTTTTTGCTTACGGCGTTAAACAAATAGGGGAACAAAAATATATTTGATAAACTTACCAACGGTCATCTCTGAGGACTCCTTTCTTGTAGGAGATGAAGCTCTTGGCCTTAGCGTCCACCACCATCACGGTCGGGGCAAAGCGACGGATTGCCATCTGAAAAGAATGAACTCCTATTTTTGCTGTCACCATCACCATTATCAATAAATCTGCATCAAATCATAGAATCAGTGTTTTCATCAAGAACAACATCAAATGATAATCATCTTTAGCTGTATTGAGGATCAAGACCTATACAATACCTTAATTTTATCGACATCGTTTGGTGGGATATCAACTCCTCCTTCTATGTGCGTGGTCGGTTCAGACGGCGGGGCCTTGCATTTGTGATCCTGCGGACAAGGCGACATGGTTACAAAACATTCAACTTTTCAGTTACTTTATAGTGAGTTATTATAAATAAAATAAAATAAAAAGCCTTTTATTTGTTCCATAAATAAATACATAAAATCACATTGAGACAATTACATATAAATAATTCACTTTAAATTTTTTTTTTTTTTACAATTAATCAATAATATTTCATGCGATTTTTCTAAAATTTATACATCAAAATAATCCATTTGAATTTGATTTTTACATTTACATTTAATCAATAATATTACATGCGTTCTTTTTTAATTGAGTTATTATACATGGTATAAAAAAAAGTACTGCGTTTTACTGATGAGATGATACCAAACAACTTTCCCAAAAAAGCACAAATAGCTCGAAAAAATAATTTGCGTTTAAGGCAAAATTTTATTTATAGCTATTTGTGCTTTGGGAAACTTGTTTGATATCATCAGTAGAACATGTGGTTTTAAGAAAAGCAGTACTTTTTTACACCCTGTATATATTGGGCGTCGATAAAGATAGATCTGACTATGGAGCGCATTCGGAAGTCTTCGTTTTAGATTTTCTTGGGGCGTTTTTTAGCCCTCAGCTCAGGTAGGTCAAAAGAATAAACAAACTTATACTTTAGCGTTAAATATGTTTAATGTCAGTAACAATTTTATCCCAACTGAAGAAAAGACATCAACGGGATCTTATTGCTACGAGTACTACGACGTAGGCGCCGTAGGAAAATACTACAAAATGTAACCGCCACAACGCGGGCAATTAAGGAAATTCCTACTTTTAGATTTCTAGCTCATAATTATTGTCTGTTTGAAATAAAAAAAAAATTTATTGATTGCACAAAAATCTTAATTTTATCTTTATATTTATAAACCACACCAGTGTATTTTGATAAAAAAAATGCGTGAAAGAATTATTTCGATACGACAAATTAGTTTACCGAGATATAGAATTTTTAAATGAGCGCGGGTACCGGCACCACTAATAAATACCCGACGACCCCATGACCAGTCACCCCACGACCTCACGACCTGGCGACCCACTACCCGACGACTCCACGACTCGACAACCCCACGACCTTACTACCCGAAGGTCTCACAAACCCACGCCACTACCTGATGACCCCACGACGACCCCACGACCCCATGTTTGTATGTTGAATGAACCCACCTTGGCATCATAATCGGCATACTCGTTGACGGCGGGTATTCCTCTCTCCTTGATATAGTTGTACGCGTGTACAGGCCACGTGCCTATCTTGTTGCAGCCGTGGGCGCCGTGACTGAAAACACAAGTCGTTAACAAGTCTGTGTGGCTCGCATTTATAAAGCGATCTCATGATTGAGAGCAATATTAAGTAGAGATTTAACAGGTCGTTTTGTACTGAAATGACATTTCTGATACGAACTCAAACTCGCTGTCACTCTTGAGAGCTGATTATAAATACGGGCCTATCTTTTTGAGGGGAAGGCAGACCGTCGTTCGTTGCTCAAATATTGTGGGGTATTTCAGTCAAAAAGTTTAGTTGGGTCGTTGACGCTCTGCCTACCCCATTAGGGATAAAGGCGTGACTATATGTATGTATTTTAGTCAAAAGACAATATGAATCACCCGCTTTTTCCTATAAAAGGCTATGTTACTCAAGGTAAACGCAGCTGATTATGAATGATTTTGAACCCATCTTGGCATCATTATGGTGAAAGAATTATACTTATATAGAAATCTGTCCAGTAGTTTTTAAGCTTAACACACACACGTATATAAGAACATACAAAAATACAAATCTGCCTAGATAAGTACCTACCTATTAGCATCTTTTATCGTGTTTAACAAGGTGTATTTATTTTATTTGTGGGAATTGAATCAAGCTTCGGATGAAGCTCACAGAACACAGCAAATAAAATAGACAGACACGTTTCATAAAAAGGGACGATTTCTCTAGTAGCAAGCTAACGGTTTCCCTCGAGATACGTACGATTTAGAGCAGTCGACGAGCGCTTGCACGGACAGCTCGACGAGCTGCTTGGTCTTGATGAAGAGCGCACCCTCCACAGAGCCCGTCACCGCGAACGCCCAGCAAGACGAGCAGTCTACGCCTTGGACTGCAAATAGAAAACGTTACAAGTATTTAGAACTAGCTTTCCGCCCGCGGTTTCACCCGCGATAAAAGCGTGATTTTATGTATATATTACGCACAATCCCCGAAATCGCCCAGTGGCCGGAAAAAAGACACACTTCGCGGATTGGCAAATGCAAAACGCGCAATCCCCGAATTGTCCTTTCATTTCGGCCATTGAGCGTTTTACAACAACCATTTCGCGGACTGGTAAACACGAAACAGTCAATTGCCGAATTTATTGAAATATCAAGTGTAAAGGATATTAAAACAATAGGCATGAGGGACAACATAACGCAAACTGATAGGGGTTGCTCAATCAATGAAACTGAACAACTTTCAACAGGAAATTCTATTAAGAAACGAAAATATTTTTTGAATTTCCTATGAAAAATGATCACTTCGATGATAATTTCCTGATCAAATCTGTTCAGTTTCATTGATTAAGCAACCCCTATCAGTTTGCTTTGATAAACTAATCAAATATGCTTTATAATTCTTACATTTTACAGAAGAAACGCCTCCTTTAGTCCGCCAATCCCACTCTTTTGGCAGATCCTTTGTGCTGATTGGGCTGCCCCTCGACCGTTGCTCAACAAGGGCGAAATTCAGCGTATTATTCTCAAACTCAGTTGAGAACGTTACTCCAAGAATCTCTTCAATTTCCTCATCGAGTCTGTCACTGAGGAAATTGACTCCGACGGAGAAGGTGGCGCTTTGACGGTTGCAGGATGAGATGTATCGGTTGCGTTGGGTCAACAAGTTCTTCCGCAGGGCTTCCTCCTTTGTGTCCTTGTATTCGCGCTCAAACTCCTTTGTGAAACTGAAATTAACTTCCTGGTTAATTTAGGAACTAGAATTTCTTCTTATGCCAGCACTGGCTTTGTGAGTGTGCTAGTAAGTTGAAAAATAGGTTGCACTCTTTATCTTTAGGCCAAAAGTGACTGACAAGGACTGCAATGGCGCAAGCTCACCCAAAAAGCAAAGGCATTCCTATCATATAGAACTTTGAGGAAAAGATGTTTGGTGGAAATGATACCCTTATTGCATAAAAGTTCTTTTTTTTTTTTTGCCGGGAGTGCCGGCAGAAGCGAAAACTCAACAGATGGCGCTAGAACAACTCCAAATAAGCCAGAACAGATATATGGCATGATAAGAATGTTTATGAAATGGAAGGAATGGTAAATGGGCCCCTATACACTGCGAGCTACGTCAGTCGCCAAGTCCTTACACCTATAACAACTTTAAGGTAAGAACTTACGAGTCAATTTATTGCACTTGATCGAAATTATGTTAATTAAAAACTATTGTGATGTTTTTTGCATAAATAATTATTGTGTGTATATGTAACTGCCCCTGAAGATGCTTAGTTGAGCGAAACCGGTTGGGTTAGTAAATAAAGTTGTGAAACGAGTAGGTACAGAGTCTGTACCTTTCTCTTGAAGGAGAAGGGTATCTTAGACTCCATGTGTCTCAATATTAGACTCTCCCTTATATAATTTATCAATAATTTACGTGACATTGGCTGAATTGTGACTACACAAAAGCCATTAATTAAGAATTGAATTGAATTGAAACGAGTACAAGTGGTTTTTATAAAATTAACAACATACAATGGAGTTTCACCAAGAGCCTACAATCGCAGGTATAGATTATATTTAAGGTAAGACGTTTCTGATGTATCTACCTGGTAAATGCTTCGTTGTGTATCGGTGATCGCGACATCAAAGTGAACTCTCGTACCGGGTCCAGTTGGGCCCTGTGTTGTTGGTTCTTCATGTCTAATGTCTCCTTGACGTCGCACTGTCGCTCTACAATAAAAACACAAAATGTTTATTTATTAGTTAGGCAAGTACAGTGAAACCTGTATTATGTATTTATATATTTTTAGAATCAGCTTAAAACGCCCTTTTATTGGATACCCCACATGATAGGTTTACGAACAAAAAAAAATTTTTACGTCTTTTAAAATTTCATCCCCCCCCCCCAGGATAAAAGAAATCTATTAATCTTGGACAACAAATACTTAAAATGACCCAGTGAACATATATAGTTGAGAGTCTGTGCGAAAAGAGAACAGGCATGGAATTTGAGGGCGCGCATTTGTATTTAATTAACAGTCGTATTTTCGTGTGAAGATAATGCCCAGGTCTTTAACAGTAACCTTCTCCATAAAATTTTAGAGGTTTTAGGTCAAAGACCTAGGCATAAACGCCACGCAACCAGCCGTGGGCTAATTAATACATATGTGCGCCCACCGATTCTATGCCTGTTCTCTTTTCGCACAGACTCTAGGCACAAAACTTAATCACAAAAAGTTGAGGTCATGTCCCGTATATAGATGATACTTTTGTAATCTTACTGTATTGCCATGACCAACCTTTATGGTAGAAAAAAATTCCACAGGGCATAAAAGTGTTGGTTTATATATATGAGGCGAGAGAGGACCTCAACAACTGATGATAACTGATGAGAATGATGATAATGATTTATAAAATTATCCTACCTGAGAATCTAAACTCGTCTTCATTATGCTCCTGCTCGCGATATTGAGAGTAAACGTGCTCGTATCCATCGGAATTGGGGCCCAGCACAGAACTGTCTATCGATACTGTATACCTGCAAGAAAAGAAGATTAGGGATGAGGTGTGCTAAGGCCCGTATTTATAATCAGAAATGTCATTCCAGTACAAAATCACCTGTCAAATCCGCACTCAATATTGCTCTCAATCTTGAGATCGCTTTATAAATACGAGCCTTAAAGAACGAGGGACTAGAACGACCAAAACAGAATCAACGGGAGCTCGTATCCAGAAGTTTCAAAGTCAGATGATGTGAAGACAATAAATCGAGCTCAACAAGATACATATACAGACATATATACATAAAATCACGCCTTTATCCCTAATGGGGTAGGCAGAGCAAAAACGACCTAAGCAAAGGTAAGAGGGATAAGCTCGCCTTTTTGCTTCTGATGTGTTCTTTGAAATGTATTTACCTATGTTTTTATTGCAATAAAGAGTTTATACAATACAATACAAAGGTCATTCCGCCACGTCTGACAAGTTTTAAGGGTTATTTTATTACAGATGATTATGTTTATGTATATTGCTATAGGATTTCCAAGAAAACTTCAATCGTTTGTGGGGCGGTACTAGGTATGCACTTTTGCAGCCTACTGTACATAAGAATAGAAGCCGCTAAAACTTACTTGAGTGGTACAGAGAAGCCGTCTTCGCGTCGGTAAACCATTAGTTCATGGTTGTAGACCAGGGATCCCCCCGCGCAGCTCCCAGCTCGCCAGGCCCTCCCCGGACCTCACGCTTCCACACCTCCGCTTTCCCTCCGTACGCTTCCTTGTAGCCTGGATGGAACAGCAACAAAAATCATGATTTTAAACGCGCAAATAGGATGGCCTATTAAAAAAAAAACATGAAAATATAGAACCAAAAAATTTCGCACAGGAAGAATTCGAACCCACGACCTTCTCATGGATGTTCAGTACAGCGCCATCTCTCGAACTATTTGTAAATCGTTTTTTGGTTTGTAAATCGTCGAAAATGCGTCGGTACTGCATTTTAGAACTCATAATCATAAC
Organism: Scrobipalpa atriplicella; assembly: GCA_029255725.1. Lineage (NCBI taxonomy): Eukaryota > Metazoa > Arthropoda > Insecta > Lepidoptera > Gelechiidae > Scrobipalpa > Scrobipalpa atriplicella. The sequence continues at coordinate 24,823 of JARACY010003261.1, forward strand.
CTCCATCAGTACCTATCGAGGCAACATGTGACCCAAGGGCTGGCAGTTATTTTGCACAAAGAGTCAGTTTGACTGTACAACGTGGTAACGCTGCCAGTATCTTGGGAACCTTGCCTCGGTGTGGTGTGCTTGAGGAAGTTTTTTATTTGTAATTGGGTACTTGACTGGGTAGCTTAAAAAATTCAAAACGTTTATACTCAAAACTGATGGCTAAAAATATTGTAGATTTCATTCATCATTGAAAAAAAAATGCACATTTAGATTTTAATAATCGAATTAAAAGTATATAAGTTATTGATTTGAGAAGTCAATATTTATTAAAATGTGACGTCATAACTCACTATTTTCATACAAAAAAGCGTTTTTGACATTTCATAAAAAGTTGCTGATTTGACTAGTTGGAAAGTAGCCAATTTTAAATTGTAATTTGCATGTAGTATCTACCTATGCTACCTTTAATAGACTTTTGCCACTCGAAAGAAGAAGAATGGAGATGCTTACCAGAGAATTTGAAGCCTTCAGTGTTGGGTAGAGCTGGTGGCTGGCGATCCTCGGCCGATACCAGATCAGGATTGGTCACGCCGCAGACTATCTTCTCTTGGTCGCCAGTTCGGTCGATGAACATCTGTAACACAACATACATACATACATAAATCACGCCTTTATCCCTAAAGGGGTAGGCAGAGCGAAAAACGACCCAAAAGTCGTTCCGCCACGTCTGACAACTTTTGAGAGTTATTATTGGTGTTTATGGTAGTATATCGCTATAGTGACAGGTTGTCAGCCCATCGTCTAAATTACAATATATTGAAACCCTCGAATCCCTTAGCTGGTTTTTACAGCATGCCCGGGAGGAGATGCAGCTGGCACATTCTATGTTTTTCCATCGCTCCCAGTCCAGCATGGAAGAACACAACATTTACGATAGATCAGACAAACATATACCCGCATAAAAAAAATGGCTGACCAAACTTTAGGGAGTGAATCTACTGTCAAAATACGAAAAAATAAAAACCGGCCAAGTGCGAGTCGGACAACAGATATGATTTTATTTGCCATTTTTATAAATGATGGTACGGAACCCTTCGTGCGCGAGACCGACTCGCACTTGGCCGGTTTTTTTCTTCTGCCGTTATTATAATTGTGTTTAATTCTCGTAAATGCGAATTACTGACCTCTGTTACACTCGATTTGAATCAAATCAATGGTTGATTGATTGATAGCTGCTGTTATGAAACAAGTTATGCAATGGTATCGATTCGTTGAGGGCACGACTTAACTAAATCTTGTTTGGCTTTTTCATACTAAATGACCACCTCGATCAGATAATTTGTATGAAAAAGCATTTTTTTAAATTTCCTGACTGAATTTCCTGATGAAACTTGCTCAGTTTCGTTGACTGAGCAACCCCTATCAGTTTCTGGTACGCTGTCCCTTACACCACACCCCGCGCAGATAATCAATGCACGCGCATGTCGCTCGCGAACGAATGCTCGCGGTGAAGACGCACCTGAAGAGTTTAGGGAAAAAACTCACCGTGGACATCTTGTAGCGGCCATTGGACATCATCATCTTGTAGCAGGAGGTGGCTCCCTCGTGATACTCCACTCGGCTCGCACCGGTCTTCGCGTCAAACCTGCAACAGGATAGGGATTATGGCCAGACCAAGTGACTGAGATCCAATGGAACCATGAGACATCTGAAAATTGTGCTTACGGATAAAACGTATGTGCTTAAGTGTTAAATCTGCGTCTGGGAATGGGACAACCATTTTGCTTCTTTTTGCCTGCGTATCTATTTCTCTACAATATTAAGGCTCGAATTTATAAAGAGATCTCAAGAGTGACAGCGAGTTTGAGTTTGTATCAGTAAAGTCATTCCAGTACAAAATGACCTGTCAAATCCGCACCTAATATTGCTCTCAATCTTGAGATCATTTTATAAATACGATTCGAGCCTAAGACAGCCCAAAAGAGACTCACCAAACAGTGTAAGACTCAGTGTAATCAGCTCTGAAAACCGTAAGGAAGCCATGCAGCACCATGGATCTGTCAAACTTGGGCAGTGGGGGATCACCACTTCTTGCCACGGGCAGGTATTCCCTCGAGCCACTAGGGGGCAGGTATTGCCTCGAGCCGCCAGGGGGCGGTATGGTCGGTTGGATTATCTCTGGCGGGTAGCCGATGACGGCTGGTGGCAGTGCAGGGGATATTGATTGCTGCCTTTTGAAGACCTCGATTAGGTAGTCTGATGTCACTGTAAAGTTAATGAAGAGTTTAGTCTAGTCATGAAGATGGCACCCCATGATGATGATGATTAGTCTAGTCTACTAGTTGTTTTCTTGCAGTACCTAATCCACTGTTAATTCTTTTTGACCCATTAATCTAATTTAGCATAGATGGGATGGGAATACGTATAGAACTATCTATCTATCTATTCCGAAAGGGAAAAAAGGGCGAAAACCTGATGCTGTACCAACCTGGTTCCGTCTCGATGACATTGTCCTCTTGAGCAAACTTGGAGTCTCCGAGTCTGACGTCATAGTCGTGGTCACCGAACCTGTTGCTGTTCTCGGTGAATCCTATCTTATCTTTGTGACTTTGGATACTGCATTCTGTCAACATATAACACTGGTTGATTGAATATATTGTTAAAAGAAGTAATGTAGAAGTAACTGCCTCCGTTGTCTAGCGGTCTGAGCCATGGGCTCACGACCCTGAGGTCCCGGGTTCGATTACTTGACGACGGGACAATGACTTTGTGTTGTTGTTTCTAGTTTGGTTAGGGCATTGCAGGCTGATCACCTGATTGTCCGAAAAGTAAGATGATCCATGCTGTCGGATGGGCATGTAAATAGTCGGTCCTGCGCCTGATTACTCTCTGGTCGTGTCAGTCAATCTATCCCATCAGAATAAGAGATTGAAGGAATAGAGAGTGCACCTGTGTGTAGCGCGAACACTTGGGCACTAAAAACTAGTCCTGCGCATTTGGCCTATCTCTGGGAGATTGGCCGCCATCACCGAAAATCGGTGGGAGGACTATTAGAAGAAGTAATGGCTATGACACAGGATTGCCTATACGATACGTATATGGTATTGGGTTGGGGTGCTTAGCCCATAAAAATACACCCAAAGATCACTTGACCACCTCGATCTGACAATTTGTATGGGAAAGTATTCTGTGTTGTTTTCCTGAAAGAATTTCGTAGTAAACGTTTTTCCGTTTCGTTGACTGAGCAACCTCTATCAGTTTGCGGTAAGCTGTCCCTTCATCATCGCAGCTCATATACGTCCCCACCGAAGGGCACCAGCCTACCCTGAATAGGGCGATCGGGCCTTAGGGACATGGGAAATAGGAAGCGGTGCGGCGCCGTTGCGTCGCCGGTGCGTCGTTTTTGTATAGAAACTTCAAATCAAGCTGCGCTGCGCTGACGTAAATTACATATAAAATGGACACGCCTCCGCCTCGCCCGCACCGCACCGCTTCCTATTTGCCGTGCCCCTTAGTCAACCACAGTCAGTAGTGTGGATTGGTTGACTTCACACACAACCTTTGATTTTCTTCGTAGGTGTGTGCAGGTTTCCTCATATGTTTTCCTTCACCGTCCCTTAAGCCTAATTAGCCAATAAGCTGTCCCTTACACTCCGTAAACTTATGTGGTTATGATGCGTGATTGTGTTTTCGTCATACTCGCTGATTTTTTCTAAACCTTACCTCCTTGAGAGTTGTGAGCTGGCACTGGTACAGGGAAAGGTAGCACCAGCAGTGGTAGAACCGACGGTCTGCCATCTTTGTCAGCTGGAATATAAGTAACAAATAACTATAGGTTCACACTTTTCGCCGGAGTATTTGAAGGCACGGTAGCCTAGTCGGCTCAACGGCGCGGTTCGCCGAAAGTCGTGGGTTCAAATTCCTTCCGTGCGAAGTTTTTTGTTTATATATTTGCATTTTTTTTTTTACAAATAAATATACAACGTGTAACAGAAAGGGTATATGTGTCGTGGCCATATCGTAAAATTGCCCGTTTCATGAAATGTTCGAAAATTTCATGAAATGGTCGCATTTCATGATGTGGGCAGCTAAATTTGACCAGATCATTAAATAGTGAACATTTAACGATTTTGTCATCCATGATTGGCCATATCGTAAAAATTCCAAACTCTGCGGTTTTTTACATTTTGCTCGGTATTTGCGTGACTTGCATAATACTCGAGTAGGTTTTCATCATAAATAATCACTTTCTTCGTTTTTTAATGATAAATTATTTTCTTTTTCATTGCGAGAAAAATATTGTTGTCAATCGCCGCCATGTTGACTTATAAACAAAGCGCTTCCAGCGCCTCTATCGGTAATTGATAAAACCATTTTACGATATGATCAATCAACATAATGTTGATCATTTGATGAAGTAGCCGCGCGTTTAGTTGACCATATCGACAAACGATTTCTTATCATTGATTTGGCCAAGGCACATCATGATATGACCAATGGATGGTGAAACATTTCATGAAATGCGACCACTTCATGAAATTGTCGAGCATTTCATGATATGGACGATTCTACGATATGGCCACGACATATGCATCAAGAAAGGTGTGAATCTACCCATGAAACTGAACAACTTTCTCTAAGGAACATAGGTCGAAAAACGAAAAAAGAAATTGATCTTCCATACAAAATGCATCAGCTGACTGCACATTTAGTATGGGAAGTCAATTTTTTTTTCGTATTTTGGCCTATGTTCCTTAGGGAAAGTTGTTCAGTTTCATGGGTAGATTCACACATTTCTCGATGCATATACCCTTTCTGTAACACATGTATAGTCAACTTTCCTACTTGTCCATATAGGAAGTCAAACCTTGAAGTTTGGTCAGCTTATTGGCTAATTAGGCTTAAGGGACGGTGAAGGAAAACATATGAGGAAACCTGCACACACCTACGAAGAAAATCAAAGGTTGTGTGTGAAGTCAACCAATCCACACTACTGACTGTGGTTGACTAAGGGGCACGGCAAATAGGAAGCGGTGCGGTGCGGGCGAGGCGGAGGCGTGTCCATTTTATATGTAATTTACGTCAGCGCAGCGCAGCTTGATTTGAAGTTTCTATACAAAAACGACGCACCGGCGACGCAACGGCGCCGCACCGCTTCCTATTTCCCATGTCCCTAAGGCCCGATCGCCCTATTCAGGGTAGGCTGGTGCCCTTCGGTGGGGACGTATATGAGCTGCGATGATGAAGGGACAGCTTACCGCAAACTGATAGAGGTTGCTCAGTCAACGAAACGGAAAAACGTTTACTACGAAATTCTTTCAGGAAAACAACACAGAATACTTTCCCATACAAATTGTCAGATCGAGGTGGTCAAGTGATCTTTGGGTGTATTTTTATGGGCTAAGCACCCCAACCCAATACCATATACGTATCGTATAGGCAATCCTGTGTCATAGCCATTACTTCTTCTAATAGTCCTCCCACCGATTTTCGGTGATGGCGGCCAATCTCCCAGAGATAGGCCAAATGCGCAGGACTAGTTTTTAGTGCCCAAGTGTTCGCGCTACACACAGGTGCACTCTCTATTCCTTCAATCTCTTATTCTGATGGGATAGATTGACTGACACGACCAGAGAGTAATCAGGCGCAGGACCGACTATTTACATGCCCATCCGACAGCATGGATCATCTTACTTTTCGGACAATCAGGTGATCAGCCTGCAATGCCCTAACCAAACTAGAAACAACAACACAAAGTCATTGTCCCGTCGTCAAGTAATCGAACCCGGGACCTCAGGGTCGTGAGCCCATGGCTCAGACCGCTAGACAACGGAGGCAGTTACTTCTACATTACTTCTTTTAACAATATATTCAATCAACCAGTGTTATATGTTGACAGAATGCAGTATCCAAAGTCACAAAGATAAGATAGGATTCACCGAGAACAGCAACAGGTTCGGTGACCACGACTATGACGTCAGACTCGGAGACTCCAAGTTTGCTCAAGAGGACAATGTCATCGAGACGGAACCAGGTTGGTACAGCATCAGGTTTTCGCCCTTTTTTCCCTTTCGGAATAGATAGATAGATAGTTCTATACGTATTCCCATCCCATCTATGCTAAATTAGATTAATGGGTCAAAAAGAATTAACAGTGGATTAGGTACTGCAAGAAAACAACTAGTAGACTAGACTAATCATCATCATCATGGGGTGCCATCTTCATGACTAGACTAAACTCTTCATTAACTTTACAGTGACATCAGACTACCTAATCGAGGTCTTCAAAAGGCAGCAATCAATATCCCCTGCACTGCCACCAGCCGTCATCGGCTACCCGCCAGAGATAATCCAACCGACCATACCGCCCCCTGGCGGCTCGAGGCAATACCTGCCCCCTAGTGGCTCGAGGGAATACCTGCCCGTGGCAAGAAGTGGTGATCCCCCACTGCCCAAGTTTGACAGATCCATGGTGCTGCATGGCTTCCTTACGGTTTTCAGAGCTGATTACACTGAGTCTTACACTGTTTGGTGAGTCTCTTTTGGGCTGTCTTAGGCTCGAATCGTATTTATAAAATGATCTCAAGATTGAGAGCAATATTAGGTGCGGATTTGACAGGTCATTTTGTACTGGAATGACTTTACTGATACAAACTCAAACTCGCTGTCACTCTTGAGATCTCTTTATAAATTCGAGCCTTAATATTGTAGAGAAATAGATACGCAGGCAAAAAGAAGCAAAATGGTTGTCCCATTCCCAGACGCAGATTTAACACTTAAGCACATACGTTTTATCCGTAAGCACAATTTTCAGATGTCTCATGGTTCCATTGGATCTCAGTCACTTGGTCTGGCCATAATCCCTATCCTGTTGCAGGTTTGACGCGAAGACCGGTGCGAGCCGAGTGGAGTATCACGAGGGAGCCACCTCCTGCTACAAGATGATGATGTCCAATGGCCGCTACAAGATGTCCACGGTGAGTTTTTTCCCTAAACTCTTCAGGTGCGTCTTCACCGCGAGCATTCGTTCGCGAGCGACATGCGCGTGCATTGATTATCTGCGCGGGGTGTGGTGTAAGGGACAGCGTACCAGAAACTGATAGGGGTTGCTCAGTCAACGAAACTGAGCAAGTTTCATCAGGAAATTCAGTCAGGAAATTTAAAAAAATGCTTTTTCATACAAATTATCTGATCGAGGTGGTCATTTAGTATGAAAAAGCCAAACAAGATTTAGTTAAGTCGTGCCCTCAACGAATCGATACCATTGCATAACTTGTTTCATAACAGCAGCTATCAATCAATCAACCATTGATTTGATTCAAATCGAGTGTAACAGAGGTCAGTAATTCGCATTTACGAGAATTAAACACAATTATAATAACGGCAGAAGAAAAAAACCGGCCAAGTGCGAGTCGGTCTCGCGCACGAAGGGTTCCGTACCATCATTTATAAAAATGGCAAATAAAATCATATCTGTTGTCCGACTCGCACTTGGCCGGTTTTTATTTTTTCGTATTTTGACAGTAGATTCACTCCCTAAAGTTTGGTCAGCCATTTTTTTTATGCGGGTATATGTTTGTCTGATCTATCGTAAATGTTGTGTTCTTCCATGCTGGACTGGGAGCGATGGAAAAACATAGAATGTGCCAGCTGCATCTCCTCCCGGGCATGCTGTAAAAACCAGCTAAGGGATTCGAGGGTTTCAATATATTGTAATTTAGACGATGGGCTGACAACCTGTCACTATAGCGATATACTACCATAAACACCAATAATAACTCTCAAAAGTTGTCAGACGTGGCGGAACGACTTTTGGGTCGTTTTTCGCTCTGCCTACCCCTTTAGGGATAAAGGCGTGATTTATGTATGTATGTATGTTGTGTTACAGATGTTCATCGACCGAACTGGCGACCAAGAGAAGATAGTCTGCGGCGTGACCAATCCTGATCTGGTATCGGCCGAGGATCGCCAGCCACCAGCTCTACCCAACACTGAAGGCTTCAAATTCTCTGGTAAGCATCTCCATTCTTCTTCTTTCGAGTGGCAAAAGTCTATTAAAGGTAGCATAGGTAGATACTACATGCAAATTACAATTTAAAATTGGCTACTTTCCAACTAGTCAAATCAGCAACTTTTTATGAAATGTCAAAAACGCTTTTTTGTATGAAAATAGTGAGTTATGACGTCACATTTTAATAAATATTGACTTCTCAAATCAATAACTTATATACTTTTAATTCGATTATTAAAATCTAAATGTGCATTTTTTTTTCAATGATGAATGAAATCTACAATATTTTTAGCCATCAGTTTTGAGTATAAACGTTTTGAATTTTTTAAGCTACCCAGTCAAGTACCCAATTACAAATAAAAAACTTCCTCAAGCACACCACACCGAGGCAAGGTTCCCAAGATACTGGCAGCGTTACCACGTTGTACAGTCAAACTGACTCTTTGTGCAAAATAACTGCCAGCCCTTGGGTCACATGTTGCCTCGATAGGTACTGATGGAGGTTATGATTATGAGTTCTAAAATGCAGTACCGACGCATTTTCGACGATTTACAAACCAAAAAACGATTTACAAATAGTTCGAGAGATGGCGCTGTACTGAACATCCATGAGAAGGTCGTGGGTTCGAATTCTTCCTGTGCGAAATTTTTTGGTTCTATATTTTCATGTTTTTTTTTTAATAGGCCATCCTATTTGCGCGTTAAAATCATGATTTTTGTTGCTGTTCCATCCAGGCTACAAGGAAGCGTACGGAGGGAAAGCGGAGGTGTGGAAGCGTGAGGTCCGGGGAGGGCCTGGCGAGCTGGGAGCTGCGCGGGGGGAATCCCTGGTCTACAACCATGAACTAATGGTTTACCGACGCGAAGACGGCTTCTCTGTACCACTCAAGTAAGTTTTAGCGGCTTCTATTCTTATGTACAGTAGGCTGCAAAAGTGCATACCTAGTACCGCCCCACAAACGATTGAAGTTTTCTTGGAAATCCTATAGCAATATACATAAACATAATCATCTGTAATAAAATAACCCTTAAAACTTGTCAGACGTGGCGGAATGACCTTTGTATTGTATTGTATAAACTCTTTATTGCAATAAAAACATAGGTAAATACATTTCAAAGAACACATCAGAAGCAAAAAGGCGAGCTTATCCCTCTTACCTTTGCTTAGGTCGTTTTTGCTCTGCCTACCCCATTAGGGATAAAGGCGTGATTTTATGTATATATGTCTGTATATGTATCTTGTTGAGCTCGATTTATTGTCTTCACATCATCTGACTTTGAAACTTCTGGATACGAGCTCCCGTTGATTCTGTTTTGGTCGTTCTAGTCCCTCGTTCTTTAAGGCTCGTATTTATAAAGCGATCTCAAGATTGAGAGCAATATTGAGTGCGGATTTGACAGGTGATTTTGTACTGGAATGACATTTCTGATTATAAATACGGGCCTTAGCACACCTCATCCCTAATCTTCTTTTCTTGCAGGTATACAGTATCGATAGACAGTTCTGTGCTGGGCCCCAATTCCGATGGATACGAGCACGTTTACTCTCAATATCGCGAGCAGGAGCATAATGAAGACGAGTTTAGATTCTCAGGTAGGATAATTTTATAAATCATTATCATCATTCTCATCAGTTATCATCAGTTGTTGAGGTCCTCTCTCGCCTCATATATATAAACCAACACTTTTATGCCCTGTGGAATTTTTTTCTACCATAAAGGTTGGTCATGGCAATACAGTAAGATTACAAAAGTATCATCTATATACGGGACATGACCTCAACTTTTTGTGATTAAGTTTTGTGCCTAGAGTCTGTGCGAAAAGAGAACAGGCATAGAATTGGAGGGCGCACATATGTATTAATTAGACAGTCGGATTTGCGTGTGAGATTATGCCTAGGTCTTTGAACTTAACCTT
>JARACY010003262.1:0-34741 GCA_029255725.1 Scrobipalpa atriplicella
ACAAATTCCGATCGAGGTGATTTTTTTAATGGGAAAGTCAAAAATGATTTTCATTTCCTGAAAGAATTTCTTGTGAAAGTTGTTCAGTTTCGTTGACTGATCAACCCCTAACAGTTTGCAGTACGCTGTCTGTGACGTTGTCCCTTACACCCGGTAAATATCCAATGCAACCAGTGGGTCGACAAAAATCTACCTGTAGATTTTCAGAGAAGGTTGAAACCGCCTAGTAGCTAATAAGCTTCTATCATTATTTCACATTTCATTATTTCATTTCAAGAGAAAGACAGAAAAAGAAGAAGAAAATCAATCAGTTTCCGTTGTAGCGCCATCTAGTAGCGATGTGAGAAACTAAATGCAGACGCCAGCGGTAAAACCTCCTCCGAAACTGAAACCTGCCGTTACTCATGGCATGCTTGGTAGTGTCCAAGAGAAACAGAAGGTGGCGCTATGTAGCATAAACGAATTGACACACACCAAAAACATTTTGGTGTGTTTTTCTTGTGGCAAAATGTGTTGTAATTTTATTATAAACGACACGGTCAACAGCTGACCACTAGACAAACCCAGATAAATTATATAATTAGTTTTGCAACCATCTTTGCAAACCACATTACTTACTTCCGTAACGAGACGCGTTTCGCATAATCATAATTTTGTTGGAGAAAAAATAAACCATCATCTGATTTGCCTGCACTGCGTCTCGTTACGGAAGTAAGTAATGTGGTTTGCAAAGATGGTTGCAAAACTAATTATATAATTTATCTGGGTTTGTCTAGTGGTCAGCTGTTGACCGTGTCGTTTATAATAAAATTACAACACATTTTGCCACAAGAAAAACACACCAAAATGTTTTTTGGTGTGTGTCAATTCGTTTATGCTACATAGCGCCACCTTCTGTTTCTCTTGGACACTACCAAGCATGCCATGAGTAACGGCAGGTTTCAGTTTCGGAGGAGGTTTTACCGCTGGCGTCTGCATTTAGTTTCTCACATCGCTACTAGATGGCGCTACAACGGAAACTGATTGATTTTCTTCTTCTTTTTCTGTCTTTCTCTTGAAATGAAATAATGAAATGTGAAATAATGATAGAAGCTTATTAGCTACTAGGCGGTTTCAACCTTCTCTGAAAATCTACAGGTAGATTTTTGTCGACCCACTGGTTGCATTGGATATTTACCGGGTGTAAGGGACAACGTCACAGACAGCGTACTGCAAACTGTTAGGGGTTGATCAGTCAACGAAACTGAACAACTTTCACAAGAAATTCTTTCAGGAAATGAAAATCATTTTTGACTTTCCATTAAAAAAATCACCTCGATCGGAATTTGTCCGGGAAAGTTTCATTCACTGATGAGCAACCGAATTGCTACCATTGCATAACATGGCATAGCATAATTTGAAATTGAAGGCCACAAAACGAATTATCTTACTTCTTTACCAATATCACAAAATGTCCCCCACATCAAAGGGAGATTTCTTCACCCTAAGCCCTTGTCAAGAGCACTAAGGATCCTTCAGATCACTCCATCGTGTGTCTCGTCTCGTCAGCTTCACACTGCGTCAATGTTAGTGTAATATAGCGTGGCGCTATGACCGTATAGTAGGTATGTAATAGGTAGAGATTTGAATAAAAATAATAAATCTGCAGTGCCCGATAAAATATTCATCTTCGATCGTATAAAATGCTTCAATACTCAAGAAGTTTGCCTTACTAGAGTTGCTACTTGGGGCAATTCAGACGCACATTAATATCACTAAATCTTGATAAGTCGTGTCCTCATCGAATCGATATCAACGTATAGATTCTTAAAAGGAGTAAGTACCTAGGTAGCATCAGTTTATCCACTTTGGCTTAAGTTATGAAACTTTTATAGGCCCTGTAGAATTTCTTGGAAAATTATGTTTTAATACTTGAAAGAATGTTTAACTTATAAAGTTAATAAAAACAACTTGTGTGTGGTGTGTGTGAAAATATTTAACTTATCAACTATTTATCAAGAAAATTCATCAATATTTTCATAATTAAGTGTACCTATGTGCTATTACCTAAGTACTTATGTTGATGTTTTAGTTCCGCAGTTTTACCTTCTAGGTAATTAAATTATTTTTCCTCTGGGAATAACATAATACACTGAAAACCTCGAATCCCTTAGCTGGTTTTTACAGCATGCCCGAGAGGAGATGTAGCTGGCACATTCTATGTTTTTCTATCACTCCCAGTCCAGCACGGAAGTTAAAAAAAAAAATACATACTTCCACCACATAAATGCCAGATATTTCCCAATAAAAAATTGATGGTCCTCCGAGTGCCGACGAAAATAATGGTCCACGCATCGTTTTTCCCAACTGATCCCATTTTCATCGTGTCAAGCTAAAACCGGGCCGAGGGGAATCATTCAATGAATTTTTTCACGGTCACCGCGTGTGTGCGCCCCAGTGAGGATAGACAATGGGGGTGTGTGTTGAACTAGAGATTGTCATTAGGGAACTGATGGTTTAAAAACTCTGATATAGTATTTTAAGTCACGCCTGCTGCTATGCCATATTTGTGGGTATAAAAAATGTACCTTCACGTATGTTATCTTAGGCTCGTATTTATAAAGCGATCTCAAGATTGAGAGCAATATTAAGTATGGATTTGACAGATCGTTTTGTACTGAAATGACATTACTGATACGAACTCAAACTCACAGCTACTCTTGAGAGCTGATTATAAATACGGGCCTAAGTGTGCGCTAGTTCGGCATAGTAACGTGTAATTACGCACACAAGCACGCGTGTCTGTAGGCACAGCCACAAGTGCGGCCGAGCGGCCGTCGTGAGATAAAGAATACTAAGGCCCGTATTTATAATCAGCTCTCAAGAGTGACAGCGAGTTTGAGTTCGTATCAGAAATGTCATTCCAGTACAAAATCACCTGTCAAATCCGCACTCAATATTGCTCTCAATCTTGAGATCGCTTTATAAATACGAGCCTATATCTGTCTAGCTATTACGAGTTTACTTCCGTGCTGGACTGGAAGTGAAAGAAAAACATAGAATATGCCAGCTGTAATAACCAGCCTGAGAGATTCGAGAGTTACAGTATTGTTGTTTAGGCTATGGGCTGACTGACAACCTATACAGCGATATAAAAGTCTATCTGCAATGACCCTCAAAACTTGTGAGATGTCGCGGAACAACCTTTATTTGGGTCGTGGACGCTTCGCCTACCCCATTAGGGATAAAGGCGTGATTATTATATACCTATACATGTATGGATTTTCTTTAGCATCCAGGCTTTAGTTTGCAACTCATTGTCTTGCATACCCTGAAGGGATTCTCTCGGGTACTTGTAAGAAAAAATATAAAAGAAAAGATATTTTCATGAAAAACGTGACTCAACACGTTTTATGAATGGCATGAAGTAGACACGAAGAATATTTTTACGTTTACTGACGAAAACAAATATTTTAGTTGAAGACCAAAAGTCGACATTCAAAGCTTAGATAAATTGAAAAAAGTGTTACTCAGACAACGAACAGTCTCAAATAGGTAATGAATAAGCTCGTATTTATTAAGCGATCTCAAGTTTGAGAGCAATATTAAGTATGGATTTGATAGGTCGTTTTGTACTAAAATGACATTTCTGATTCAAACTCAAACTCGCTGTCACTCTTGAGAGCTGATTATAAATATTTGCATAGTAAATAAAGTTCTATATCATACGACGCTCTCGAAAAGTGCGCGCCGCGTCTCGTCGCCTTGTTCCCGGTGTGAACTGACTCTTATTTATGGAGGTAAAAATAAATAAAACAAGAAATTAAAGCATGTCGCCGCAAGGCCTCAGAAATTCATATTTTTAAACAATTTTATCTCATTCAGGAACAAGGTCACAAAAGTAATTTCGGTTGATTTGTGCCCCCTGTCACTACGGAGATATTATTAAGTCAGTGTTTCCCAAAGTGTGGATTAGTGACCGAGAAAGTATTTTATCTGGGACGCGGTAGTACCTAATAATCACGACAGCACAATAGTTTTTCTTGGATAATAGTAGGTAGAATAGAATAAAATATATTTTTATTTGCACTATACTTTACAAAATTTTACAAAATATTTGATACATTGTACATAATACGCTAGAAAATGGAACACAAAATACCTATTTCCTATATTTTGGACTGGTGGATTTGTTTCTGGACCATTATAACCTATAGGCATGTGTGAAAAAATAATTAGAGTCTGTCTAATGAGTCGTTGCACACGGAAATGGCACGAATTTCAAAAATCTTTCACATTTAAACACAGAAAAACAACAATAAAACTATTTTCATAACTTTTATACAAAAAAACTATTTTGATATTTCCATACAAATAAAATAAAAGTATCAAAATAGTTTTATTGTAGTTTTTCTGTGTTTTCATTTAGAGATTTTTAAATTTAGCGCCATTTTCGTGTGCAACGACTCATTAGACAGACTCTATCACATCATCTGCATCGTCACCTACCGGTAATACAAAACTCTATACAATAAAATAACAAAAGAAGAGAAAATATTACCGGAATAGTTTTTAAAGTTAAAAAGTTTACTGAACTGGAATAATGTTGCAGAACTCTTTAAAGCTCACTTTTTACTTCATTAGACTAGACAAGTTTTCACAAAGGAAAATTATTTGGGTATGGGTCGTGGCGTAGGCCAAACAACTTTGAGAAACATTGATTTAAGTGATTCTGTTACTCTAATGCTCGTATTTATAAAGCGATCTCAAGATTGAGAGCAATATTAAGTATGGATTTGACAGGTCGTTTTGTACTGAAGTGTCATTTCTGATACGAACTCAAACTTGCTGTCACTCTTGAGAGCTGATTATAAATACGGGCCTAAGACGACTCAAATGTTACGAAATACTTACGCTTTCAAATGACTTTTAGCAAATTATGACGACACATTTGCATGGGTTCTTCCCAGTTGCTTAACATACCATTATAATAAATCTATACTGCAAAACATGAATTTTAAACGGTCTACGAACTTTTAAAACGAAACTTACCTTTTACCGACGAAAATAAAAAAATTATGTCCAGAGTGATAACTAACCAGATACATGGGGCGTGGCAAATAGGAAGCGGTGCGGTGCCGTTGCGTCGCCGATGCGTCGTTTTTGTATAGAAACTTCAAATCATGCTGCGCTGCGCAGACGTAAATTACATACAAAATTGACGCGCCTCCGCCTCGCCCGCGAGGGCGAAGGCTACAAGAAAGCAGAGGCTGTAATTATCAAACCGCAAGTATGTCGTACGACGTTTTATAACACATTTGCGAGGAAATAGCTAAAAAATTCAAACGTTCACAAATAAGCGATGCGCGCGCATCCACAGATTGCCTAGTATATATCGCGCAGCGCTTTTTTTTAAAGGCAAAGGCACAAAAACAGCCAGTATTACTAATAAACTAAATTAATATTTTTATGTTTTCGTTACAGATAAGAAATTTATTGTCAAAGTAATTAAATTAAAGAACTGAAATGTTTATTCATTATATTTTACCTCCCAAAGTTAAATTTATTCATAAAACGTTTACCACTTTTCTGACATAAAAACTCTTTGCTAAGATTTTAAAAAGTACCGTTTAATAAACAGTGCGTTTTACCTAATTAAAAAAAAAATTCGTGTGTTTTACAGCACTCGTGCATTTTTCATTACGTGCGTAATGAGATACAATACGATATTGAAATTGGTGTAATAAGAGACCCTTTACGAGCAAATGTGTTACAAACTATACTCGTAGTTACTCTTTGAGATTTGGAAATGAATATATTGGTTTATGTGGCGATGTAGAGTATGGCAAAGCAAATGAAATAGAAATTGCAAATCAGTCAAAAGGACCTATCGCTGAAATGAACGATGTTTATTTTTCTGGGAAAATTTATAAGCTTTTTCCGGGTATAGAAAAATAATTAAGGCAATTTAATATTTTCACACATATCATTCATGTCCCTCCTGGGAAATATATATCAAAGTAAATAGACGTGTAAAGAAATTTTCAGACAGTTCTTTCTAAGAAGCGAATTTGCAAAAAAAAAAACAACAATAAATTCAATAGTTCTTTGAATCTGGGCACCATTGATGACTATCTTAATAAAGACAAACAAGTGAACTTAAAATTTACAAAGCTTGAATTTTTCATTTCTTGATGTTGATAGGTACTTGTATCTAGTGTTATCGTTTTTTTTTTCTTGAAATGGGTTTGCTCCTAATTCTAGATACACACAGTTTTTTGTTAAGTTTATTTTTATAATTTGTTGTTAACTAATATTTATTGTTGTATTTGGTAACGACCCGGCAATATATGCTTACATTTGCTCTAATTAGCATATTCGTTGGGAAATGATAATTCGGGAGCCATTAGTAACCAAGAAACCTGGACGAGCGACATAAAACTGAATGTATAGTTAGATTCGGTATATTCGTATTAAACTAAGATCCTAAGATAGGAGACTTTATAGGTATGTAGATATATCAAGGAAGAAACCTACAAGGCATCTCAATTCAAGTTCAGGGTGAACGCGAATCAGATTCGTCGTGATTCGCCCGACAAAGCTTCAGTGCCTTCAGTATCCATTCGACCTTCGGCAAGGGTGGACGTCACCGCTTCGTTAAACCTCGTTCGAAATTCAAATTGCGCGAAAGTTTTCTTCTTTTGAAAGTACCTACGACTTTGAGGCCAGTGCGATCTGATTTGATTTTTTTGTGCGAGCCGTGAGTTTTTTTGTGCGATCGAAAACTTTTAAGTGAAAACTTTGAGAAGTGATTTAATTTGTGTGCGAATAAGTTTTGGTAAGTTTGTTTTATTTATACTTCCTAAAAAATAATCCAGCATTATTTTGAAAATGAATAAATTTATTTCGAATTAATTATTAATTTTGGATAATATTAAATATTATTTACAGTTAATTTTACAGTGTAGGTAAATATTATATTCAAATCATGTACCTATGTCCAAATTGTCCAAGACATACGAATCAGAATAGAAAATCCCCATCATCATCTTCCTAGCCTTTTTCCCGTATTTCACGGGGTCGGCTACCTAATCTAGGGTATTGAACGAGGGCACTGGTTTTTACACAAAGCGACTGCCATCTGACCTCCGCAACCCGGAAGAGCAACCAGACCCAATCCTAGATTAGGTTACACACAACCTTTGAATTTCTTCGTAGATGTGTGCAGGTTTCCTCACGATGTTTTTCTTCACCGTAAAGGCGCCGAATAAACGTACATATGAAATTCTAAAACCGAAAAACACATTGGTACGTGGTGGGATTCGATCCAGGACCTCCTGCACAGAAGGCCGCAGCCCTATCCACTACACCACCCGGGCCCTTAAGCCCCGATAAATCATAATAAAATAAGAACAAGCCGTAAAAACCCTCTGCTAGACACAAGAAAAATGCAGCATTTCTTGTGTTTTAGCGCTTGCCTTGATGCCAATCCGACTGTCCATTTAATTGTTTCGTCCAAGATATTCAAATCAAACATCTGAAATTATGTTTATATGTTTATTTATTATACAGTTACGTCATTTTTCAGAATTTCCTGGTGAAAGTTGTTCAGTTTCGTTGACTGAGGAACCCCTAACGTAATAAGTAAAGTTACGCTGTTCTTTACACCTACCACGAAGGCAGATAAATAGCTGAAAATGTGACTCTCATTTTTTTTACTCTTACGTCATACATCTTCCTCAAAGTTTATTTTCATGTCAAATTTGACAGAATCAATAGCTTACAAGGAAAAAATACTGCTAAGTTCTGAAACGTTGAGTCACGAGAGATTGAAGTTAGTGAATTTGATAAAAAAATGCGGAAATCATTGATACGCGAAAAAAGAAAAGAAAAGCGTATCAACTTTTTTACAACTCATTGAATGACTAAACACGAAAAGCTTTTAAAACCTTTCACTATACTATACCGGGTGTAAGGGACAGCGTCCCGCAAACTGACAGGGGTTGCTCAGTCAACGAAACTGAACAACTACCACCAGGAATTTATTCCAGGAAATGAAAAAAAAAAATGCTTTTCCATACAAATTGTCTGATCGATGTGGTCATTTTGTATGAAAAAGCAATATTTTTTTCATTTCCTGGAATAAATCCCTGGTGGTAGTTGTTCAGTATCGTTGACTGAGCAACCCCTGTCAGTTTGCGGGACGCTGTCCCTTACACCCCGTATAGCGTTTTAAACATCGATATATATTTAAAAACAGAACAGATAATTATCTGTTTTAAATATATTTTTCTGTTCTGAGGAACAAGACTAAAAAAAAAAAAAAAAAAAAACATTACTCCAAAATTTATTGAATAAGAAAATAAAATTAGACATTGTATAATTGTTTAATAAAAGCTTTGTCATGTTCCGTACGATATTTAGCAATCTCATTCTATGTAAATTTGCTGTTTCACTTTCACACCCATACCATAGTCCCTACAATTTATAGACATAACACAGAAATATACTTCTGATGTTGTAAAAGGCAAGTAAGGGCTTGCCAAGCGGGCAGATTGGCGGGCAGATTGGCAAGCACATACTGCACTGCATTTTGTCGGCTGTACTTATCGAGTTATTGACGAAATTCAACCACAAATTCATGTTCAAATGACGAAAATTTCATTGTGAATTTCAATGCTCGCACTAAGAGCATGCGCTATGATCATTCCTAATTTATAAAGCGCCGTACGTCAGGATTAAGAATGTCAAAGTCACGGGTTTATTTGCTATCCTGTTCTTATGTCAAAGTTAAGAAAGTGACAGCGCTACTGAGAGTTAGATTTAGGAATAGTGCGTCCTGAATTAGCGCCATCTATGTCGTTGACGCGGTTTTTACTCTTGATGGAAGTAACTGTCTTATCTTCCCTAATGAGTATAAAAAGTGCTAAAGCAGCAATGCATTCTATCTCTAGGGAGATCTGTCCTTTAATTAGCTAGCTCTGCTCTTTATCGCCTTGTTTTTTTTGAGAATGTGTTTTTTTTATTTGAAGAGGAAGAAAAAGGTTTTATCTGATTGCTGATGTGCTGGACTGGGAGTAATGAAACACGGATTGTACCAGTTATTTGCTTCCAGGACTTTCTTCTGTTGAGGAAGCTAAACATTTAGCAAAAATCAGAGTATGAAACTTTTAAAAAGACGTCATAAAACGACATTTAAGGAGGTAAGAACTCTAAATCGGGCTAAACACGGTCCGGCATTTCACTTTGTTATGATAGTTAATAGTAGAATTTTCAATAAATCTATATATGGTTAGCTTCTCTTAAATATGGAGAACAACTAGATTCATAGATTTAATCTAAAAATACTATGATTACACCAGGAAATCATCAGAAATATCATGAAAAACTGGCGTCTCAATGCCGTATTTCAACAACTGTGACATTTCTATGAGCTTAGAAACAGCAAATGTTATATCGAATACACCGTATAATTATGAAGAACATTGTAATCAACCCTGTTTTTCAATACTTTTTGTGTACATTGAGATATATGCAAAAATATATGAAATCGGCTTGAAACAGCCCCATGCTAGAAAAGGACCGAGCGCGCATTCTGTCATTGGTTTGAAAGGGACAGTTGCCGCGAGCACATAGACCCTTAACTAAAAAATAGCTCAGTGAATTTAATTTTTAGTGCGTTTTTATTAATACTTAATAACTTGTTTGTATTCTATCTTTAGATTTTGCGTATTCATTTTTCAAGTATTATTTTAGGATAAAAGAAATAGTTTTTACAAGCTGCTAGGCAAAATCTCACAAAGTTATAAATTAACAAATATCAACTTTGTGTTAAGTATAGTATCAACCCCACTGTGAATCGAACCCACGATCTCCGGATCGGGAGCCCATGGCTTAGACCACTAAACCATGGAGGCGGTAATATTTTATTTAGAAAACAATAAGACCCTCTATGTTTTATAGAGTTGGCGCTAAGCCAAAAGCGTCCAACAGGACCGTAAAGAGGTATATAAATTTCGCGCGCGTTGTATTATACATTTGCATGAGATAAACGAGGTCTTAGGAAATAGTGCATCCTTGTTCTAAACTAATTTATAGCCTAGCTTAAAACTTGTCTAATCATTTAACACTTAAAAAAAAAATTTACCTCACCATTTATTATCTACACATTATAAGATTCAATAATCATACTAATTATTAATAATAATAATTTAATTATAATAAAATTTATTAATAATAAATAATACATAGTTAGTACAAATGAATTAAGTGTGGTAGAAAGGCGTGTTTTTTATGTATCATCACATCATCTACCAAGCCTTATCCCGTATTTCACGAGGTCGGCTACCTAATCTACAAATTGATTCTAACTTTACGTATAATAATAATCATATTCCTCCATGGTATAACTCACACATTGAGTCACGTGGGTGGTCACGTGTTACTTTGAAAGGTCAGAAACGTGCTAGTGGCAGATCCAAACATAACTTGTCATAGCCAATGAGGTGTTTTCGACTAGGCTCTATGGGCGAAAGCTCTTTTGCCTTTCCTGTATGGAGAAAAAAAAAAGTATTCGACGCGATCGTGGGATAATCTTTATTTTCACGGGAAAACTCTTTTGACGCGGCTGAAACCGCGGGTGGAAAGCTAGTTAAAATAAGGCATTTTATTGATTGAGGCTGATAAAATTATGACGATTTTTTAAATTTAATTCTAATTTACGTATACCTTACACAAGCTGTTTGTTTGTACATCGAATCACGTTCCTCCACAGATTGTTTGAAACGTGCAAGTCAGAACCAAACGAAAACATGGCATGGCCAATTTCCTGAACAAACGTTAAGGGGCCTTAACATATTTCGCGGCGGGCTGAAATAGGTATATGTCTTTCACTCACATAAACGCGGCACAACAACGTGCTGAACAAGACTATTGACTTTTGATTTTAAAGGGCATTAATGCTACACTCCGAAATGAAAATAATGTAGAATAATACAATAATAAATCATAATATCCTTTTATGTTGTGAAAACGGAACTTAATATACAGTTAAAATAATAACATAAGAACAAATTAAAAACTAAATTAAACAGTATTTACAATAATTTTGGGGTAATCATAATATAAATTCAATTGTTTTCTTTTTAAACAACTCCAAAACAAAGGAGGAGGTTCTCAATTCAGTTGTATGTTTTATTATTTTTTGACGTAGTATGATGTATTAGCTTTGTGTTATTTAGTTGCGAACGAAGAGATCATTGACACTTGTCTTGAGAAACCGCCTGGAGGTCATGTATGAAAAAACATGTTATTTTTTAGGATATAAATTGAGTTTTAATAGATGAAGCGGGTTGGAACACGTCTTCTACGAAATTCCTGATTTCATAAAAAAAAATGTTTTTTTTTAATGTTGTTTTCGTGGGTGACAAGTAATTTACTGAGCTCCTTCAAGTCAATAACACTGGAAAAAAGTTCGCTAACATCTGCCTTCGTGTCAGTAAATGAGCGTTTTTCCACTATACGGCACGGCAACGGCAACGGCAACGGCACGGTATCGTGAAAAGATAATGTATGAAAATCAATGAAATTTTTTATATGGCACGCTTTTCTACCTGCTGGTTCGGCTACGCATTGATTCCCACCGTCATCGTCGCCGCCGGTCTGCCAAACTGCTTGTAAAGTCTGTCTGATGAGTCGTTGCACACGGAAATGGCGCTAAATTTAAAAATCTCTAAATGTAAACACAGAAAAACTACAATAAAACTAATTTGATACTTTTATTGTATTTGTATGGAAATATCAAAATTGTTTTTTTTGTATAAAAGTATCAAAATAGTCTCATTGTAGTTTTTCTGTGTTTAAATGTGAAAGATTTTTAAATTCGCGCCATTTCCGTGTGCAACGACTCATTAGACAGACTCTATTCGTATGTAGCATGCGCGTGTGTACTGTACATGCGCTCAGAGTGGAACTATACGAACGATAACGCAGAGCTACGGTATCGTGACGATATCGTTATTATACCATTGCGGTACCATCTAGTGGAAAAACAGCAAATAACACTGGAAATAAGTTCGCCAACTTCTGCTTTTGTGTCTGTAAATAGGTTTTTATATGATTTCCTTAGGGTCGATGATTCTCATATCACATGTCTGGGCTTATTTTCTTTGATAGTCCAATTATAAATGTTTGCGGATATTCACCCTACGGCTTAGGGCATTAACTGCTCTGGTAGATTTATTTCGGGAACAATATAAATAAATTGTGCTTTTTTCAAATGCGAAATTCAATATTCAGGTTAACAACAGATCTGCGTCGGCGAAATCTTCGGTGGCGGAATATTCGGCAGCGGAACCTTCGGCGGCCAAATTCATTTTTAGGGTTCAGTACCTCAAAAAGAGAAAAGGAACCCTTTCGCTGTCACTTTCTTTTATTTGACATAAGAACAGAATAGCAAATAAACACATGACTTTGACATTACTAATCTGACATTAAATTGCTTAAATTTGACATTAGATTGCTTATTTAACTTAAAATAAGGAACATGCTCTATGTTCGGTTCTTATTTAAAGCAGCTTATGTCAAATTAAGAACGTCAAACACATGTGTTTATTTGCTATCCTGTTATTATGTCAAAGTAAAGAAAGTGACAGCGCTATCTTAAAGAATGTGGCGGCCAAAATCAAACGCATACCTACTATGATGATACCAATACTAAAAAATATACAATGTATTTTATTTTATTTGCACCTCTAGAGTTTATGTTCTACGACAGCAACAAAGTAGATGATTTTACTGCGCGATGTACCTACATTCGTAGCGAATCGCTACGCCGTAGAAGAACTTATGTAAGAAGAAATTAAATGAAAATGGTAGTGGTTTTTATTATTGAGATTGTTATCATTTCTCATTTTAGCAAAATACAATTATTGCTTTATTTCTTTCCATTAAGATAATTCGAACGATGCCTCATGGCGAAAAAGAATTGGTTAAAATATAAATTGCCTTTTCCGCTAAAGTCAGATAAGTCCCCTTAACCTACTGAAATACTTTAAAAAACTATTCTTTACCGAAAATTAGAAGCAAACCACCAACAAACCTCCAAAATGTTCAGCCATTTATAACAGTAATATTTTATAGAAAAACATAGAATGTGCCAGCTGCATCTCCTCCCGGGCATGCTGTAAAAACCAGCTAAGGGATTCGAGGGTTTAGTATATTGTTATTTTAGTTAGGCGATGAGCTGACAACCTGTCACTATAGCAACACACATGACCATCTGAAATAACCTTCAAAACTTGTCAGACGTGGCGGAATGACCTTTCGGTCGTTTTCGCTCTGCCTACCCCATTAGGGATAAAGGCGTGATTTTATGTATGTATGTATATTTTCAGAAATTCATTGTTATAGCCCCCTAATGGGTAGATTGGGGTTGAAAGGTAATAACGCGTAAACTATCTGTTTGAAAAAGCATTCTTTGTTGAAAAGGGAAAGGGATTTTTGTACTGTTTGTGGAAATATACATACATACATAAAATCACGCCTTTATCCCTACTGGGGTAGGCAGAGCAAAAACTACCCAAATATAGGTTGTTCCGCCACGTCTGACAAGTTTCGAGGGCTAAATACAGATGATGATTTTGTATATTGCCATAGTGACGGGTTGTCAGCCCATCGCCTAAATTGCAATACACTGAAACCCTCGATTCCCTTAGCTGATTTTTACAGCATGCACGGGAGAAGATGCAGCTGGCACATTCTATGTTTTTCTATCTCTCCCAGTCCAGCATGGAAGTATTGTTGTGGTAAGTTGTGGAAATATTGAACTATGAAATATACTTTCTCCTGTCGTTTGGGTGTAAGATGAATGCTGATTAAATACTGATTATATTTGGATACGACATGCGTTTATATAGAATAGGATACATGATGGTTACATTTTGTTCTTACTATACTACACTTAGGCCCGTATTTATAAACAGCTCTCAAGTGTGACAGCGAGTTTGAGTTCGTATCAGAAATGTCACTTCAGTACAAAACGACCTGTCAAATCCATA
This sequence comes from Scrobipalpa atriplicella, assembly GCA_029255725.1. Taxonomy (NCBI): domain Eukaryota; kingdom Metazoa; phylum Arthropoda; class Insecta; order Lepidoptera; family Gelechiidae; genus Scrobipalpa; species Scrobipalpa atriplicella. Next base: position 14,037 of record JARACY010003262.1, read on the forward strand.
CTTAATATCGCTCTCAAACTTGAGATCGCTTTATAAATACGAGCCTTACACCCAGTAGATATCGCTGCTACACAATAAAGTCAAACCTCTAATTGAGAAAAAATCATTAACAATAACGTTAAAAGAACAGCAATTATTCTCTCGGCTCCCGTAGTTAAGTACTAATAAAAACTACAATCTCAAATCGCTTTGGGTAAATCTACTTCTGAAAAGCATTTATCAAGCCGAACAAGGCCGAAGAAATCACCCGTACAAAAAGAAAATTAGGCCTACCATAGACTAAGATTACAGTAGATACCGTATTGCGATCTACTTTTCAGCACAAAATGTCGGTCAGTTTCTGAGTCCGGCTAAGCCAGTCTGCTTGGTTGCCTTCCGTCGTTGGTAAGTACTGAGTTTTAAAAATATCTCCCGCAAACATAGTCAGATCTCAAAAATTGAGATATTTCCTTACATAAAATCACACAATTTTTTTGCATGTCTAAAATAAAATAGCACTATGAGTGCAACACAAACACATTCAAAAATTATTTTCATCCTATTTGAATCGTTAACGTCGCTATTTCTGAAAATGGTCGTAAAACTAGCCATTATTGTGTAAAAACTCTGAACCTACGGTCCATCATCTCTTTCTAGACTTAAAATCTAACCCAAAATGAAAAACACGATAGGTAGAAGTAAGTAGAATACCAGTCTGCATGGCGAACAGGAAGCGGTAAGGCGGCGGTGAGGCGGAGACGCACTGGTTTTACGTTACTATACAAAATCGGCACGCCTCCGCCTCGCCGCCGCCTCACCGCTTCCTATTTGCCATGCGTCTAGACTCTAGAGGTTGCGGGGTCTATACCAAAACAGATCTGTGAGGCCTACATTTTTTGGCAACTTATTTTTTTATACTTCTTCGAAAGAGATTTATGCAGCCGTCTTTCAGGAGCTGAAAAGTAAGATGGAAAACAGTTGTGAATTTTTCTTGTTGGTTCTGTAAGAAAAAGTTTACGTTCAAATGTGTTTTTCGGTTTTCGAATTTCATATGTACGCTTATTCGGCGCTTTTAAGGTGAAGGATAACATCGTGAGGAAACCTGCACACACCTACGAAGAAATTCAAAGGTTGTGTGTAACCTGATCTAGGATTGGGTCTGGTTTCCCTTCTGGGTTGCGGAGATCAGATGGCAGTCGCTCTGTGTAAAAACCAGTACCCTCGTTCAATCCCCGAGATTAGATAGCCAACCCCGTGAAATACGGGATAAAGGCTAGGAAGATGATGAGATGACATACCTAGGTTATTATTTAGTAATAAGTAGAATCAATAACAGTTATTTTCGGAATTCAATAAGTTATGGATGTTGATATTCTGGCAACCCCTTAAAAGGTAAGCCCTTTATGTATGTTCCGAAATTGGAAACACTTGTATTGAAGCATGTCATTATTCTGAGGATATCTGAAGTATATTTTTACGAATCTCAGAAATATTATTTTGGCGTTACGAAAATAAAACTAGAAAATCCATTATTTTGAGTGTCGTGATTATTTTCAACTTACACTTTATACAATATTTCATTTCTGACGCCAAGTAGAAGTGGGAAAGCACTTCTATGTTTCGGTTTGAAGGAGCCAGCGATATTACTGGCACATGAAACAATTCGGTATGATAACCTGTATCTAAGGTACCAGTTTCTTATTTTTATCTGGTAGATCATTTAATTTGAAGAATATTTCCATCATAATAAAAATAAATTGTTAAGTATTAATTAATTATGAATTTTTAAAGGCATGGCAAAAACGCTATATTCCGAGCCGGAAAGTAGCATGAATAGAATTTGCTTTACACAAAAAAGTTTTGCTACCTTTCGGCTCGGAACTAGTGTTTTTGCCATGCTTTAAAAAATCATAATTAATCAATTACTTAACAATTTATTTGTAAAATATTCTTCAAATTAGATGATCTATCAGATAAAAATAAGAAACTGGTACCTTAGGCCCGTATTTATAAAACGATCTCAAGATTGAGAGCAATATTGAGTGCGGATTTGACAGGTAATTTTGTACTGGAATGACATTTCTGATACGAACTCAAACTCGCTGTCACTCTTGAGAGCTGATTATAAATACGGGCCTTAGATACAGGTTATCACACCGAATTCACCTTAGGAGCAACGCGCTTTAGTATGTAGGTATAGTATTTTTATCTCACGACTGCCGCTTGCCTATTATTGTGGTTGTGCGTACAGACACGGTGTGCATAACTACAGGTTTACTATTGTTAGATACTACTACTTAGATACCTACTATCGTTTGATACTATTTATTATTCTGTGACTATGGCAAAGTCACGCACACTAAGGTAAAGTGCGTGTAGGTTCATTTACACACAAAAGTATAAATATAGCAATGCAGCAGTCGTGAGATAAAACAACTGCTAGAGTCTGTCTAATGAGTCGTTGCACACGGAAATGGCGCGAATTTTAAAAATCTTTCACATTTAAAAAAACTACAATAAAACTATAAAAAGCTATTTTGATATTTCCATACAAATAAAATAAAAGTATTAAATTAGTTTTATTGTAGTTTTTCTGTGTTTACATTTAGAGATTTTTAAATTTAGCGCCATTTCCGTGTGCAACAACTCATTAAACAGACTATTATAATGCTGTGGTGCTGCTAACCATCAGGTGGTGTGGGCTGTTTGGTTGCCATCCTTGCCACTGATTTAAAAAACAAATAAAAAAACAAAGTATGTCGCACAAATAACATGATTCCGTGCTTAGGAGACGTTAAGTCATTTCCGTTCCGGTAGATGTGTTTTAATGGTCGTTATACAAACCATGTCAGAGGCCTTTTAGTACGTTTGGTATATTTGGAATCGTAAAAATAAAAAAACAAACTGTAGTTTTTGTTTCTATAATAATAAGTAATTCTTACGTCGCCATAAAATATCTGACTTAAAACACCAATATTTCATTATAGTGAAAAATGAAACTAAAAATTTAAATAACAAGTAGATATAGATAGTAACTAAAAATAGGATTTTTACCTTGGGAAAACAAATATTTTCATGGAAAATATCACAATACCTCGCGTGAATCCACGGATAGAAAGCTTGTCTTAAATAATGCCAGCTTATCCGGCAAGTGTTCGCTCACTTTATTAAGATGGATACAGACGAAAAAAGGAACATTTTCATTTGAACAGAGACGCAGACCTAGTTCAGAGGTAGATCCCGCAAGTTGTCTTACAATACAATTGATTGATACAATTGACATTGATTCGTATACGCACAAAATCACTAAATCTTGACTATAATGGTCACCTGTCATTGTCTATCTTGAGAGAACAGAAAGGGACGGCAATAATTTTAGTTAAGATTTCGTTAAGTCATACTCTCCACGAATCGATAGCACTATCAAATACTTTTACTTAAAACTTAACAAGTGTTATATTTTATTATAAACATTAGACTAGTAATAAAAAACATTGAAGAAAAGTTGATTATAGGCGACCTTACTGTTAACGTTCAAATTAACTACTTCAAATGCGTAGTACATCATACAAAACGACACTTTGCGACAGAAAAGACTTTAATACAATACAATAGAAGAATTGGGTCCATAAAGAAGGTCTGTTTTTAGTCGTTGCTCCCGGTGGTATCGATTTCTTATGTCAAAATTGAGATATTTCCTTTCATAGCAGTCACGACAAAAGTTACACGCATTCTTTGAATACAGTTTGAAAGGATGCGTGGTCTCCACCACTCTAGGGTCTGTGCTGACGAAAAAAAAGGAACATTTTCATTTGAACAGACGTGTAAGGTACCCCGGGGGTATATTGGGAACGAACTAATTTTGCTCCTCAGACTAAATTAAACTTACAATATTGCTTTAGTAAGAAGTACTTCTGGGTTCGAAAACGGTTTTTTTTTGAAGTGAGAACTTCTTTAGCGGCGTTGTGCGCTTTTTGGGATGGGTAAAAAATGTTGAACTCGCGACAGATCGACAGACCAGAGTTCCTGACCTCTGGTCACGGCAGACAGACGGTCTGGTCGCTACAAATGTTAGTTAGGTTAGGTGCCTTTTTTTCATAGATGGGGATGAAAAGTAGAGTGTATCACTCAGGAGCAAAAATATTTTTGGCTCGAGCGACGTACTTTGAATCCCTCGCTACCTTCAGGATTCTACTTTAGAATCCCTCACTCCGCTCTGGATTCAAAAAACGCCCTCGCCTTAAAAATATTATTTTTCTCCCACGTGATAAAATCTACTATTAACTCCCGGTATTTGTCAGACGTGGATTGTATTTATGAGTATGGATTTGACAGGCCATTTTGTACCGAAATGACGTTTCAGACGTTAGTCACAATTTTTTATACAAAACAAAAATAGGGGAAGGGCGGGCAAGACGGGGTACTTAAAGTTTGAACAGTAATATTATTGTCAATTTTGTCGTTATGAGATCTGGTTTATTCTATTAATATGCTTTTATAATCTGTTTTTAACTAGTTTGAGGAATATATAGGTATTACAATAAATATATATATAAAAAAGGTGCATAACACTCCGTCTTACTCGCCCTAGGCGCCAGATAGGGTACCCCCAGGAGGCAAGACGGGGCACCAACCCATTACTGCTTGAAAATTTACAAGAAATCGCTGACTCCTCATATCCTAACCTTCTACTCCAGCACAACTGCAGTGAGCCCAGTTGCTAAAAAAGCAGGTACCCCGTCTTGTCCGCCCTTCCCCTACATGGTTATCGAAATGCTTTGCTTCACGTACATTTCCACACTGCCTCATATCCCAAACATTGCTCCTCTATAATCTAAATACAATTTCCATATTCCATTATGATTATGAGTGTATGTTCATGTAGCACTATTGACAGTTCATGAATATATTGATTGACTTGGCGTTTGGTCGAACAAGTTTAGATACGTAGCTTACCAATGCTAAGTGCAGTAAAAATTTCTATTTAAACACTGAGGTAGGTATTATGTATTCACTAAAGAAAAGACGCCAAACAAAAAATGTAACCACGGAAATGTAACATGACATTTGCCCTCGATTCTGGCCGCCACATTTTTAACTAATTTTAAGATAGCACTGTCATTTTTTTTACATAAGAACAGGATAGCAAATAAACACATGTGTTCGACGTTCCTAATTTGACATAAGCTGCTTTAAATAAGAACCGAACATAGAGCATGTTCCTTATTTGACGTTAAATAAGCAATCTTATGTCAAATTTAAGCAATTTAATGTCAGATTAGGAATGTCAAAGTCATGTGTTTATTTGCTATCCTGTTCTTATGTCAAATATAAGAAAGTGACAGCGCTACTAAGAATTAGAATTAGTAACTGGACGGCGTGAATCGAGGCCAAATCAAGTTAATTGCCTCAAACGATACCAGTATTACCACCTCCTAAAACCTAATCCTAAATCCTGATGCTTTTAAACTGTCAATGATAATTTTAATTAGGTAGAGTCAATTCATGCTGAGACAACTACTTACAAAACTTAGTCAACTTTATAAAAAAATGTCATGCAAAAAGATACAATCGAAAACTCCTCGTGCTTCCTGATGTGAACTGCTACACTTTCAATAAATCATTTTTAAAATGCCCTTTCTGTTTTAAGGCTCGTATTTATAAAGCGATCTCAAGATTGAGAGCAATATTGAGTGCGGATTTGACAGGTAATTTTGTACTGGAATGACATTTCTGATACTTACGAACTCAAACTCACTGTCACTCTTGAGAGCTGATTATAAATACGGGCCTAAGACAGGGTGTCTAATTAACAAACTGAGGAAGTTCTAGTAATCAGTTACCATGTTCACTAACTTCTTATTATAATATGGAAGTCATGGCCTGACTTGATCAGGTGATCAAATCGTATGATTGAAGATATCTTTCGTCAATATTTAACACACACACAGACACACACACACAGACACACACACACACACACACACACACACACACACACACACACACACATGCACACACACAGACACACACACACACACAAAATTCATCAGAATACAAAAAAAAACTACTTTACTTTAGAGATCGTTTCTTGGGTTCTTGGGTGAATTTTTCATACACAAAAATTTTACAGGCTTCTTTCGACAATTTTCTCTATCATCTCTACTCTATCTAATCCTTAAAAATTCGTTGGTTAATGAAAAATCTGGCTATATTCAAAGTAAGGCCTTGTGTACAACGCACAAAACAAAATACCTACTACGTGCTTTGTAATCCAAAATGGTTTCCTTTCAGACGCAACTTTGCGCCTTACTAATTGGTTAATGTCAAACTCTCGCTTGTTTCAACTTTGCAAAGCCTTTGTAAACAAAGTTAAAAGTAAAATATGAACCTTTTTAGAACTTTTTCAGAGGCCTGTATTTAGGTACAACTTAAGAGATTCGTATCTGTTATAGGGCGTATTTTCCACTAGACGGCAACGGCAACGGCACGGCGGTATTGATTCCCATTGAACCTTCGCCGGCCTGCCAAAATGTTTTGTATTTATACGAAGCATGTGCGTGTGTGCAACAAAGTAGGTGGACGTTATACACACATACATAAAATCACGCCTTTATCCCTAATGGGGTAGGCAGAGCAAAAACTACCTAAATATAGGTTGTTCCGCCACGTCTGACAAGTTTCGAGGGCTAATACAGATGATGATTGTGTATATTAACATAGTGACGGGTTGTCAGCCTATCGCCCAAATTGCAATACACTGAAACCCTCGATTCCCTTAGCTGATTTTTACAGCATGCACGGGAGGAGATGCAACTGGCACATTCTATGTTTTTCTATCATTCCCAGTCCAGCATGTTATCGTCGATGATATTACTTGTCAGACGAGGCGTAACGTCCTTTGTTTAGGTCGTTGATGCTCTGCCTACCCCATTAGGGATAAAGGCGTGATTTATGTATGTATCGTTGTCATGCCGTTGCCGTGCCGTCTAGTGGCAAAACAGCCATGGGTAAGGTTTAAAAGGGTCTTGTTTATTTATTTTGTTAATTGCAAAAAGGTTCGCAATGTTTTCTGTTTAGGCATTATTAAAAAATGTGGTTTGTATACGGGGTGTAAGGGACAGCGTCCCGCAAACTTATAGGGGTTGCTCAGTCAACGAAACTGAACAACTACCACCAGGATTTTTTTTTCAGGAAATGAAAAAAAATAATTTGCTTTTTCATACAAAATGACCACATCGATCAGACAATTCGTATGGAAAAGCAAAATTTTTTTTCATCTCCTGAAAAAAAAAATCTGGTGAAATGTGTTCAGTATCGTTGACTGAGCAACCTCTTCAGTTTGCGGGACGCTGTCCCTTACACCCGGTATAATATAGATTTTTCCGCGTATTCATGGATGAACAAGGGTTTTTTTTTGCTTCCCTATACAAATGTCTTATCAATGTAGTAATTTTTTTATGGGGAAGTCAAATTCTTTTTCATTTCCTGTAGGATTTTTTTGAAAGTTATTCAGTTTTGTTGACCTAGCTGTGCAACCCCTATCAGTTTGCAGATAGCTATAGCTGTCCCTTACATCTTAAGGCAGAATACATTATCTGTCTGTGAGCTAATTCCAAAATTAACTTTTTTGTCGGCTTTAATCAAATCCGTGTCTGTTACGGCTTTAGCCATTGTTTAAGTTTCAAAATCCTCGCCACATTATTTGCGACATCTTACATTAATTTCAGGGGGTGAAAAGATTTTATGTAGGGTGGTAATCTTCCATGCTGGACTGGGAGTGAGAGAAAAACATAGAAAGTATCAGCTGCATATCCTCCCGGGCATGCTGTAAAAGTCAGCTAAGGGATTCGAGGGTTTCAGTATTGTAATTTAGGCGATGGGCTGACAACCTGTCACTATAGCAATATACAGATCCATCTGGAATAACTCTCAAAACTTGTCAGACGTGGCGGAATGACCTTTCGGTCATTATTGCTCTGCCTACCCCATTAGGGATAAAGGCGTGATTTTATGTATGTATGTATGGTAATTTAATTGCAAGCCATAGTTTAACCTATATTATAAGTAATATTCGATACGAAAGTCACAAAACTCACAAGGGATCTTCATAATGAAAAGTTAAAAGTTGCGTAGTAATTTGAAATTGTAATATTCTGTGGGACACAGCCCCAGAGGACGGGAACTTTTAACAGTAGGCCAATGGTGGAAAATTCACTTACAATATAATCGAATTATTGCCTTTTTATATTTTGTAAATACGTAGGTAGAGAAGAATAGCCCGGATGGTGTAGTGTAGTGGATAGGGCCGCGGCCTTCTGTGCAGGAGGTCGTGGTTCGAATCCCACCACGTACCAATGTGTTTTTTCGGTTTTCGAATTTCATATGTACGTTTATTCGGCGCTTTTAACGGTGAAGGAAAACATCGTGAGGAAACCTGTACACACCTACGAAGAAATTCAAAGGTTGTGTGTAACCTAATCTAGGATTGGGTCTGGTTTCCCTTCTGGGTTGCGGAGGTCAGATGGCAGTCGCTCTGTGTAAAAACCAATAACCTCGTTCAATCCCCTAGATTAGGTAGCCGACCCCGTGAGATACGGGAAAAAGGCTAGGAAGATGATGACGTAGGTAGAGAAGAAGTTTCTTTAGATATATTAGTTTGACTATGATTAGTCTGTAGATATAATAATATTATATTATTGCAGAAGTAAACGCATCAATCAGATGGTAACATTTTATTGAAGGGAGAACTTCCTTTATTAGCGGCGATGTGAACTTTTTAGGATGGGTAAAAAATGGTAAACTCGCGTCAGATCGACAGATCGACAGATCCAGAGTTTCTGACCTCTGGTCACACACAAATTGTATGCAAACAGAGGCCAAGCAAAATAGCCGATCGCGTCCGACCAGAGTTGCATTTTAGAGAAATCTATTAGCGCCATCTGTTGAAACATAGAAAGAAAATGTTTTTTTTTTATAGTTTTATTATATAAGCAAGGTATTGATTAAGTCTACCGTTAATGTTCAAGTTTTAACTTCTGCCGGCATTCCCGTTGTGCAACCCGTATTTTTTATACCTTTAGGAGACAATAAAATTTAAAATACTAACTTACTTCTACGGCTCAACAACCCGAAGTGGATCGTGGCCTCCGACATAATTTATTATAAAGTAACGTTGCTAAACTGTATTTAATTTAAAGTTTTTAAGCACATTTACAAATCTAAAATTTTAAAATAGGACATGCTTATCTTTCCTATTCAAATATACAGTTTTTCCCGTAGTATGAGTTAGGATTTTTAATTTTTTTATCCAGTTTCATAAAACGCAAAGAGAGTATGCTTTCAGAAACCACTTAACTTTGCTCAAAAAACCTAGAAACTAACTTAACATGACAAAGTTAGTTTTTTCGAGGGAAAAAGACCATGCAGGTATAAAGGCCGGACTACGGGTTAAAAGGTGGTTTAGCTTGCAAAATAAGCCCGAACGGTGTAGTGGATAGGACCGCGGCCTTCTGTGCAGGAGGTCGTGGTTCGAATCCCACCACGTACCAATGTGTTTTTCGGTTTTCGAATTTCATATGTGTACGTTTATTCGACGCTTTTACGGTGAAGGAAAACATCGTGAGGAAACCTGCACACATCTACGAAGAAATTCAAAGGTTGTGTGTGACCTAATCTAGGATTGGGTCTGGTTTCCCTTCTGGGTTGCGGAGGGCAGATGGCAGTCACTCTGTGTAAAAACCAGTACTCTCGTTCAATCACCTAGATTAGGTAGCCGACCCCGAGCGATACGGGAAAAAGGCTAGGAAGATGATGATGAAGATAATACATTTGCAATAAAAAAATATTATAGGCAAAGGATATTGTGACAGAAAACCGAACTCTGTCCAAAAAATCATTTTTTTTAAATAACTCAAAAAATATTGTATTAAAAAATCCAAAAAAATATATACCGTATTACGCATCACAAAATCTTCGAAACTGTATATTTATTTCAGTACCTAATGAAAAATTAGGTCTTGTGGATTACATTACATATAGGTACGGTTGTAAAATAAACAAAGGTTCTAGATATCAAAACCATGGATCATCATAGCATAACGCAGTGAATCGGTCACAACGCGCGTTCTTTTTTAAATCCGACAAATCCGATTTTGAAAATCGATTCGTTTTTTTCGGAATCAAATCAACCGAATCGGTGAGAGGAACTCTATACGCGGAAGTGCGCGGAAGGATGATTTGTGTATGACAGATTAAAAAACGGAAATCTGTGACGTTTAGGTTTCGTTATTTGGGAAATAAATTGACATGGATTGGAAAATTGTCTGTCAAATAAAAATGATGATTGCTGACAGCTACACGTTTGTAATTTATTGCATACAACTTGTAAACGTAATCATTTGGACTAGATAATAATATTTTGGAGATAAAATTACAACAAAATGGAAATAAAATATTATAAGAAATACACTTGCAAAGCCCGGATGGTGTAGTGGATAGGGCCGCGGCCTTCCGTGCAGGAGGTCGTGGTTCGAATCCCACCACGTACCAATGTGTTTTTCGGTTTTCGGGAATCAAAATGAATGAGATATCGGACATTATCTGGGCTTTGATAATCTTAAGACTAGCTGGTAAATCTTAAGACTATCCAGCCGTCGGACATGAACCGTTAACATATCCAAAAACATCTTCTCAGACACTTAAATAAAAAAAACAGTTTATTGACACAGATCACGACACTTTCTCTGACTATTTTCAACGTCAACTGGCAAATAAAAAATAAGTTCCAAAAACCCTTTTTCGCCCTCAGAACAAAGAGAGTTGGTTGTGAAATCCGTCCCTTGGGGTCTCATTTCGTATTTTGTAACACGTAGAGAAGGAAAACTGAATTGTATAAATTTGAGACCGTTTTCAGCCCTTTTTAGGGTTCCGCACAATTCGATCGACATGCACTATTAGGAGAATCTACTTACATGCCAGTTGGTCGAAGGAAGAAGGATGAATAGTAAAAATTCACGTACACGTAACGCCACTATCAAAGATAGGGCCCGTCCTCAAAGAGTCTTCCGAAGCACGAACTCACCTTATTTGTTAAACAATCAGGTGATTATGCTGCGCTCTACTAACTAAACTCTCGCCTCAATTTCCACTAATTTTCACAATTTGTAAAAAAATTAAAACTTTACAGTCCTCATAGAAATCGACCCTGTGATCTTTGGATCGAGACCCTAAAGCTCAGACTATAGACAATATTGGTAGTGAAATGTGGGTCTTGAAAAATAAATGGTGAATAACACCATGGCCCTGATCCTGAGCGCAGGGGGATCCAGCACTTCCTGCCTATTACTGGTTACTGGCCCTAATTAGAGAAACACTTTTGCACTTGATTATTACACTTTATTCACTGTTCTTCCGTCTTGAGAGACTATTTGAGACCATTTGAGACTAACAATCGAGTTTATTATATCCTAATCAGAACAAATCTCACCATCGCCATGTAATATTTCTGACATCTTATACAGCGACATCTTATGACATCTTATCATCAACAAAGCGTGCACATGCGTCTTGTACAAATGGATTTAAGATACGGAACCTCAAAAACTTTATTTAACTGACACTTTAGATCCGCTCGAAAGATTCGGATGATTCGTTCTCCACTACTAAGCAAAGGATTGAATGCTCCCTTTCTTTTCTTTATGAATTTTTATGTTTGCTCTTTCTGGATCTGTCGCGGTTCGGCCATTTTACTTGCCTCTTGATTGGCCTCTGTTCGCATACAATTTGTGTGTGACCAGAGGTCAGGAACTCTGGATGACGCGAGTTTAACATTTTTACCCATCCAAAATAAAGAAGTTTTCATTTAAAAAATTGTCTCACTATACCATACCAATTTTCAATCTAAAATTGCCGTCAATAATGTGACAGACGTGGCGAAAACGCCCTAGGCATTTCACGCTCTGCCTACCCCGTAGGGGATAAAGAGGTGAATTTACTAGGTACATAGTAGTACATGTATTTAGGCCCGTATTTAAAATCAGCTGTCAAGAGTGACAGCGAGTTTGAGTTCGTATCAGAAATGTCATTTCAGTACAAAATTACCTGTCAAATCCGCACTCAATATTGCTCTCAATCTTGAGATCGCTTTATAAATACGAGCCTTAGTATTTCTTGTAAAAGAAACAGGTTTTGAATAGGTACCAATTCTTTATTTCTTTTCGCTTATTCAGGCAAAGCAATTTGCCTTCTGAATTTTGCTTCAAAAACGTTAAGCTTATGCACTTTTAAACTTCAATTAAGAACATTACGAAACATCAACTACTGTTAAAAGGTAAAAGAATTCTTTGTATAACTAGTTTCTTTCTGTTCTCCTTTCATTACAAAGACAAACTAGTAAGAATAACATCACTTGTGGTAATAATAAGTTGGTGCTCCGCAAATCTTGGCCTGTGCTTGAACCTGGCTTTATAATGTATTAAATGGCTTCCTTTTGAGATATGTTTCAGTATTCAACTTGATCTGAATTTTAGACTGAACTTAATTTCGTATTTATTCCGGTTTTGCTGATACTGGCTTCAATTCTCGCTACACTATTTTAATTCTAATTTTAAGATAGCGCTGTCACATTCTCAACTTTGATAGTTTGACACATGACAGAGATAGAAAGACATTATATACGTAGCAAATAGCTACAGCGCACCGTAGCAAACATCTACATTATATACGTAGCAAATAGCTACAGCGCACCGTAGCGAACATCTATATTATATACGTAGCAAATAGCTACAGCACACCGTAGCGTACATCTACATTATATACGTAGCAAATAGCTACAGCGCACCGTAGCAATCATCTACATTATATACGTAGCAAATAGCTACATCGCACTGTAGCAAACATCTACATTATATACGTAACAAGTAGCTACAGCGCACCGTAGCAATCATCTACATTATATACGTAGCAAATAGCTACAGCGCACTGTAGCAAACATCTACATTATATACGTAGCAAATAGCTAAAGCGCACCCTAGCGAACATCTACATTATATACGTAGCAAATAGCTAGAGCGCACCGTAGCAAACATGTACATTATATACGTAGCAAATAGCTACAGCGCACCGTAGCAAACATCTACATTATATACGTAGCAAATAGCTAGAGCGCACCGTAGCAAACATGTACATTATATACGTAGCAAATAGCTAGAGCGCACCGTAGCAGACATCTACATTATATACGTAGCAAATAGCTACAGCGCACCGTAGCGAACATCTACATTATATACGTAGCAAATAGCTACAGCGCACCGTAGCGAACATCAACATTATATACGTAGCAAATAGCTACAGCGCACCGTAGCGAACATCTACATTATATACGTAGCAAATAGCTACTTTGCACTGTAGCGAACATCTACATTATATACGTAGCAAATAGCTACTGCGCACCGTAGCAAACATCTACATTATATACGTAGCAAATAGCTACAGCGCACCGTAGCAAACATCTACAGTATATATGTAACAAATAGCTACAGCGCACCGTAGCAAACATCTACATTATATACGTAGCAAAAAGCTACAGCGCACCGTAGCGAACATCTACGGGGTAGCTCTATTAAATCTGCCAAAAAAAAAAAAAAAAATACATTTCCAAATTTTTAAATTTTAATTGAATTTAATTTTTAAACATTCCACGGCCTATGTAAAAGAAAAGATACGTCGTTTATAAAACTTTAAAATAATTGCAGACCAATCCGATAGCAGTATTTCTAGAATTCCATAAAATACATACATACTTATATAATAATCACGCCTTTATCCCTAATGGGGTAGGCAGAGCGTAAACGACTTAAACCAAGGTCGTTGCGCCACGTCTGACAAGTTTTGAGGGTTATTCCAGATAGATCTGTATATATTGCTAATAGTGACAGGTTATCAGCCCATCGCCTAAATTACAATACTGAAACCCTCAGATCCCTAAAATAACAGAATGCAAAACCTAACTGAGTAGGCATCTCTCTGTCTCTGGCTGGCTTAAACTGTCTCCAGGCAGAATTTACTATTGGGAGTTGGAATCTAGGTCGTTAAGAGGCTACCCTGAGCCAAGTGGCGGCCTCATCAGTCAAAAAATCATAATCCACTGAAAACACAATCAATCGAAAATCCGGTACGGTGAATTGAAGTTAAAGCAAAGAAGATAATTTAGAACATCATAAACTTATGATTCAGTGTTTACAGCAGTTACAGATAGCAAAAGTGCTAAAAGTGGCCGTTTTTCGCAAATTTTCTTTCTGTTACTACCAGGAACTATGAATTTCAAGTTTATGATGTTCTAAATTATCTTCTTTGCTTTAACTTCAATTCGCCGTACCGGATTTTCGATTGATTGTGTTTTCAGTGGATTATGATTTTTTGACTGATGAGGCCGCCACTTGGCTCAGGGTAGCCTCTTAAATGTAAAGCCTGGCAAACGGGGCAAGTTGCGTAAACCAAAATACATAGGTTTAGTTAGATATATAACGTGTAACAGAAAGGGCGCTTTTCCACTAGACGGCACGTCAACGGCAACGCCGACGGCACGGTGACGATCACGTGACAATATCTATGGGAATCGATGATATGCCGTGACGGTGCCGTGCCGTCAAGTGGAAAAGCGTGTCATATAATTTAATTGATTTTCATACATTATCTCACCTACGATATCGTCGACGGTACCGTGCCGTCGCCGTTGCCGTTGAAGTGCCGTCTAGTGGAAAAGCGCCCAAAGGGTTTATACATCCTGAAGGATGTGAATCTGCCCATGAAACTGAACAACTTTTATTATCCTCACTGTAAAAAACTTGGCATAAAATCTATTATGATCTTCCTCTTAGTACTTCGTCTGTTTCACTATTTTCCACTACAAAAAGTAGTCCAATTTTAGTTCCACAAGGTTAAAAAAGGCTTTAATAGGTACCTCAGAACAAGGGTCATAAAAATAAGCCTACCTCATTAAAATTTGTAAGACAACAAGTGCGGTTGTTATACAGGGTGTAAAAAAAAAATACTGCTCGTTCCTTTAAACCACATGTTCTCTACTGATGATACCAAACAACTTTCCCAAAGCACAATTTTTTTAGCTCGAAATAAAATTTTGTTTCGTCCATACAAAACTGCAGATCCTGGAGAGCATCTTTGTATGGAAAAGGCAAATTTTTTTTTCGAGCTAATTTTTTTTTGCTTTTGGAAAGTTGTTTGGTATCATCAGTAGAACATGTGGTTTAAAGGAACGCAGTACTTTTTTTTTATACCCTGTATATAACTCTGGTCTTAACTCGTTAACTTCTGTTGTACACAACAAGAAGGCCGTTCAATCAACCTACAACGTTAAACAAAAAGAGTCATCATCTTCCTAGCCTTATGTCCGTCTCTCACGGGGTCGGCTACCTAATATAGGGGATTGAACGAGGGTACTGGTTTTTACACAGAGCGACTGCCATCTGACCTCCGCAACCCAGAAGGGAAACCAGACCCAATCCTAGATTAGGTTACACACAACCTTTGAATTTCTTCGTAGGTGTGTGCAGGTTTCCTCACGATGTTTTCCTTCACCGTAAAAGCGCCGAATAAACGTACATATGAAATTAGAAAACCAAAAAACACATTGGTACGTGGTGGAATTCGAACCACGACCTCCTGCACAGAAGGCCGCGGCCCTATCCACTACACCATCCGGGCTGTCCAAAAAGAGTGTGAACTTAAATTTTATTAGTATAGGATACCTTGTCAGATTAATAAAGAACATTTTTCTTTTATATTTTTGGCTTTCAAAAAGACATTTCATTCATAGAACTTGAATATTCCTCGCGGAGTCGCGCTGCGCCGCGCCGCAACCTGTCATTTCCTGGTACAGTGTGATGCAACTTCAAGCAGCTTCGCGTCGTGTCGCTTCCCGGTGTGAACTGACTCGATTCTCACTACTATGTTATTATATCACACTCTGCAAATCCCAGTTTATCTTGGTCTAAAAATATGAACCTTCATTATCCCGCAACATCTTAATATTAGCCCAATAAAACCAAACTTTATGACGTACATAAAATAAAAATAGACCTTTACTATTACCTTAGGCCCTATTCATCAAATTTTCCCTATTCACGAAATTTAGTGCTGATAATAAAATTTCACGGGCAGATAATCAAATTTTTATGATTTCAAATTATCAAACCAATGAAGAAGGAAATACTCAAGTAAAACAAATTGTATGTATTTATTGATAAGGGTAAACTATAGAGGCTCTATAGAGGGTGTCGGAGCTGTTTTGAAACAGATGCAAACTGATGGATGTGAAAAAGCTAAACGAAGCCCAAAAAAAGCTCCAAAAGCGCCAAAAGATCCTTGTACGACTGTAATAAAAAATCTGATTCTATTGTGATATAAATCTAAAATTTAAAAAAGTTCTGAATCAACCAAAGAGATGTAACTTACAAGTAGGTATTCATGAAAAATATCTTCATCGATACATCCGAATGATATCTTATGAATTTACTCAAGTGATGAATTTGCTGAAGCCTTTTCATGGAGAATTCAAAAGAATATTCAATGAAAAGGGGTATTCATGTATTCGAGGGTTTGCTATTGCTGCATGCGGGTAGCTGTAAAGGTGGGTATTTTATGAGTATTTCGTGAAATTCATAAAACTGTTTCGATAAGGAAAAGAAACTAAAAAGTAAAAATGTCTATTTCCTCACAACATAGTCACACATATTCACTAGGTACATTATGCTAGGCACATGATTACACCAAGTGTGAGGCACTATTTCACATAATTAATTTATCTGCCCACGTTGGTAACATGCAGCCTCGATAAGGCCATCTTCTGTCACATCTATCTGTCAGATTGTATGGAGATTTGACAGATAGTTGCGACATATTCGTTATCATGTGGCGGTATTCTACGGGGGCAAATTTGATGTTTTCTAAATTCTCAAATTCTAAGGATACCTTAGAAATTACTAGAACAAGACGTTCTTTTAAATGGGTATACGTTTATTGTCCAGTCCATAATATCTATACCTATAGCCTCGTATTTTTCGCAAAGTCACATTTTTATTTTGTATCTCTTTCATTATTTATAGTTGAGAAAGTGACAGCGCTATCTTAAAATTGGTCAAGAAATTCTGTTGCGAGAATTGAGATCATTGCTTATAAAATTTTGTGTTCGTGCGCCGCAACCTCACCGCAACCAATAAAACACAATATAAAAGCGATATTTATGGTCGATTTTTACGACTTTTCTTGCTTTGCATAAAGATTGTTGTAAATACGTCTATACTTAGTGATAAAGGAGCGTTTTATGAGAAATAGTTTTAATTATTATTTTTCCTTCGTTGGATTGATATTCAATACGATTATAATAAATACGAAAAATAATTAAAAATATTTTTTTTTTTCAACACTCCATCAGTTTCTTTGAGCGGATATTAATTTGGATACGGTAGAATGATCAGAAATAATTATGTTGAATTGCGGGCTTGGATTTGGTAGACAAGAATAATAAATAGTATCTAACGATACCGAAATTTCACTCCCCTACAACGCCCGCTCAATTAGCGCAAAAGATAGTAAGATTCCCTAATAATTAATAGTAATTTTTATTTTCTTTTGTTGTTGCTAGTATTAATAGTATTAATTAATAAATTAATCTTACCAGTAAGATTCCCTGTAATGGGGTACGAAGGCCCCTACACATAAAACAACCACAAAATTAAATTCATCATTCAAATGTCTGAACGGCCGGGAATCGAACCCGGGACCCTGCGTAGGAGGCAGATATACACTGCCAACTAGGTTGTGCGGGCCGTAAATAATAAAGTTATTTTTTTGTTACAGAAAATGGCGAACCACAAACAGACAAAGTTTTAAATGATCTCCGTACCGGACCTAGACCTGATAGACATTGTAAAATGGAATTCAACAGAAATCCAAACAAAACTGATCACAGAAAACACCGTCGAAGAAAACTCAACAACAAATATAACAAGAAACATTTACCACGTGTTAGAAATAGAAACGAAAACAACTATAGAAACACTATGTAACAACACTTCCAATAATAGTGAAGAGTTTTGCCAAAGTAGTGATTATGATTCTTTTGAAATAAGTATAGTGATAATGCTGTTTCTGTTAATAGTGGTGACAGTGATAGGGAATACTCTGATAATATCAGCTGTGGTGACGACGAAGAGATTAAGGACAGTGACGAACTGTTTTGTGACAAGTTTGGCGGCTGCTGATCTGCTGGTGGGGATATTTGTGATGCCCCCTGCGATTGCTGTTCATATAAGTGGTAAGTAGGTTTTTAAGTATTAATAATAGTAAAAGTAAGGCTCGTATTTATAAAGCGATCTCAAGTTTGAGAGCATTATTAAGTGTGGATTTGACAGGCCGTTTTGTACTGAAATGACATATCTGATTCAAACTCAAACTCGCTGTCACTCTTGAGAGCTGATTATAAATTAGTTAATTTGAAGCTGTTTACGAATCGAGGCCACACGGACTGCGCTAAGCAAAAAAGGGAAAAATTTGCTCGAACAATTTTCGCTCCAAAAGTTATTGATAAAATTTTTGCACTCCGTTGAAAGGGAAATTTGTATGAAAAGGTCTTATTTACAACCCTAAGGTGGAATAATAAGCAACCCTTGGACCCTAAGAAAGGAAGTTTGTAAGCTCAAGTTATGTTTTGAGTGGTGAAGAAAAGTTACGGGTATTATTAGATTTTGTGCGTATGCTTGGTATAATGAAGTTTTCTTGCTGGAATGGGGGCAGTTCTTCGGCCCGTATTTATAATCAGCTCTCAAGAGTGACAGCGAATTTGAGTTCGTATCAGAAATGTCATTCCAGTACAAAATCACCTGTCAAATCCGCACTCAATATTGCTCTCAATCTTGAGATCGCTTTATAAATACGAGCCTTAGTTTTTTTCTGCTTTTATGCTTTATCTATAGAATTTTACCGTTGGCTCAATACTTAGGACAAAAACTGAAAGAGATTTGTATTGTACTTAATACAGTGCAGTTTAGCTAATGCTGTTGAATGATGATGACACTGTTATGTAGTGATAGTGAAATATTGCCCATCGCCTTATAATTAAGTTGTTATTTTGTTGGGCCCCATCTCGCCCAGTCCGGCCGAGTTTATAGCGGGCGAGATGACCCCTGACTCGTTGACGATCTGCCTACTCCAATAAGAACAATGAAGGCGTTGCGTAAATAGTAGGTTTTTAGTATTTGTTGTTATAGTGGCAACAGAAATACATTTCAACTCTCTGTCACGGTTCATGAGATACAGCCTGGTGACAGGAGGACAGGCGGACAGCGAAGTCTCAGTAATATGGTCCCATTTTTTACCCTTTGGGTACGGAACCCTAAAAACGATGGCTATAAAGACCCGCGTTATCTCAAGTCGAGGCATGTAATCGATTCTTTAATTGCCTCTTACAAAAGCAGTTTCTAAAGTATCGCAAGAAACACTAGAGATTATCAGACGAGCTACTAAGTCCTCCTGATCGTCTTAAATATCATTAATTTTATCGTTGGCTCAATACTTAGGACAAAAACTGAAAGAGATTTTGTATTGTACTTACTACAGTGCAGTTTAGCTAATGCTGTTGAATGTGTTTGTAGCGGCACATAGATGGCGCCACATCAAGAATCAACAGTCCTGAAACGCGGTATCGAAGTTTTCTCAGCGATCTGCATATGACTCCGGTCCCCTGGTCACAACACCCGACCAGGCGGGTAATTACCCTTTACCCATCCGTCATCACTCGGCCAACTGGCCTCAAGGAAATACTCCTAAATGTTGTATTTTTTCGTCCAACTATGATGATTACGTATTTTTATTATACTTAGTTAGCCAATTTGATTCCACTGCTGGGCAAAAGCCTCCCCCGCGATTTTATATTGTTCACGGTATGGATGTATGACGTGATGATTATTATCTTTTATAATAATTATCTTTGACAAACAAAATCTATACCGACTGTTGACCCTCTATTATCAGTAGTTCAATGGTACAGTTCAATGATTTCAGACAGCAAAAATCAATGAGCAGTTACAAAGAAGCTTATCAAATTCAAAATCCATAATCCAGGGTTCCATTTTTAAAACTTGATCTCAAAATTGTTACCCGTGTTGCGTAGTACTAAATATTATACTAATTTTTAAAATTACTTTAGACCTAATTAGCACTAAATGAGAACGGCGTCTATTTAATGCCTAAAGTGCTTTTGTAGTACCTTAATTACTTTGTTAATAGCACAATGTATACTAGTTTCTAGTTTTCAGCCTGCAATTTCAAACCTCTTTTAAGGCACTTACAAGCTTTCACAAATTGATAAATAATACGTACTATCACACCTGTATCCCTAATAGGGTAGGCAGAGTGACCGTCTGACAAGTTTTGAGGGTGGTTTATGATTGATATGTACTGAAGTGACAGGTTGTCAGCCCATCGCATAAATTACAGTTTCTGAAACCCATATTGAATCCCTTAGCTGGTTTTACAGCATGCCCGGGAGGAAATGCAGTTTTAAGCACATTTTAAAACCTCTTTTGGTCTCGGGTGTGAAGACTGAAAGATTATTTGTGTAAAGAAAGATTTATTATTATTTAAGTTTATAAATGGAAAACATATTTTCTACGCTTTTCATTACGTTATTCATGAAACTTCAACATAAA
>JARACY010003263.1:0-34737 GCA_029255725.1 Scrobipalpa atriplicella
TTGTCAAGCCATACGTTTTTTTTTAAGGCGGATACACAGAAAAACATGTTTAGATATTCCCCTGACTAATGAAACAAATTTATTCGCGGTAATTTTTTTATGTTTTGTACTTTAATGCATTTGAAAAATACCATTTCCTTAATGTGTCCATTATTGGGTACCTTACCTTAGTAGGTGTGTAAAGTATAGTATGCTCCTCGGGAATAAAAGTGTCTAAGTCAGTGGTGTTAGACGTACCATAATTATGGTACATGTACCATAATTCAGGTCCTCGTACCCTGTACCCTAGAACTTCATTATGGTACGCAAAAGTACCATAATTTTGCATTTACCATTAATTACCATACAAACAGTAGTTTGGCCACACAATTTGTCGTGAAATGGAACAGATATTACATTTTGTTCTTGTTTTTGATACATACTAGTGATTATATTCTCTTGGATATAGGCCATTGTAGGTTTAACTTATCTTGTTTCGTTCTTGCGGTGAGCGTTCGGTAGAATAAAAGGGGTAGAATCAAGGTAGAATAGGTACGGAGAAGAATTTTTATGTCAAAATTACGTCCATTTCTTTCTTTTTTTGACCTATTTTACTGAAAATCAAACCGTACCATAATTTTTGCTGCGGTACCATAATTTTGACAGACCTGTGTCATAATTTCTAAGTTGGCTTATAACATCCCTGGTCTAAGTGTATAAGAGGGCAGGCTTCAATCCCTCGCTACATTCAGGATTCTTGTCATAATTCCCTCGTTGCGCTCGGGAATTCTAGAAACCTTCATTCCGCTCAGGATTCAATATTATGCTGCCCGTGACCTTAGACACTGTTTTATTCCCTTGTTGCATAATATACCTACTACTATACGTATTATGGTATATATATTGGTATTTAAAGAAAGTTGCTACCTACCTAATATTATGTAAGTAAACGATTTTATCTTTTGGAATTTTGCAAAGATTACCATCAAGGTCGCAAAAAGCGGATTAGATATCATTGTATCGGTAATTTCTGTTGATTAGAATATGTCCCAGGTATTGCTATGCCCGGCTACGAACATAAAATGCCAAAAATATAGGTAAACGGTCTTAATTTTATTGCGTGCCGTGCCCATGTACCTAATAATGTAATGTAACTGTAACGTATAATATACCTAGATAGGCGCCATTTCAAATAAAATCCATATAAAAGCATGGACGAACTTGTAAGTTTGTCTTGATAAAATCAAATCATCACGCATATATGCTGTGTGTGTGTGTGTCCATACATTGCCTGGTATTATTAGTATCTCTCTACCCACCCCACCCACCTCAGTGACCCTCCCCCAGATAACAAGGTAGGTAAAGGTTGGAAAAGCTGTCCGTGGAGATTCTATTCTAGCTAATATGATCGTGCCTTATATTTTATTACTTTACATTATTATGTGTTTTTGCACTTAAAGTGTTAGCCATAAGTTATCAATAAATCATTTTCATTTTTCATTTTCATATATGAACTTTCTGGCGCAGGAAGTTGGGATATCTGCCGTGTATAGGTTAAAAGAGTGGGCGACAAGACTGAACCATGGGAGAGACCGTTGCTGAGTTCTCTACGTTCGCTGACCTTGGAGCCAAGGTACACTTTGAATTGTCGTTGTTGGGATAGCATATTGGACAAGAGCTGCACAATTTTTAAGTTGGGAACAACTGTCAGCAGCTTGAAGAGGAGACCATCTCTCCATACAGTATCGTAGGCAGCAGTGAGTTCTACAAATACTGCACCGGATTTCGCAATCTCTTGAAAACCCATTTCAATAAATGTCGTGAGAGCGAGGACTTGGTCGGTACAGCTGCAGCCATTTCTAAAGCAAGCCTGTTCCGCCGGTACGACCCTATCGATAAGAGGAGCAATTCGCGGCAGAAGGACTCGCTCGAGAAGTTTGTAGCAATTACTCAGGAGGGCGATGGGATGGTAGCTCGAAGGTTCATTAGGTTTTCCCGGTTTAAGTAGTGCTATAACAATAATGAAAGCCTTCGGCACGGTGTTTGTGGCAAGGATATTTGAGAAGAAGAGGGATAGCCATTTAACCGCGTTTGGTCCTAGCTTCTGAAGGAACTCATTATAAATTCCGCCAGCACCAGCCGCTTTACCAGTTTTTACTCCTTTTATGGCCTTTTTGGTTTCAGCTTCCGTAAACGGAACGGACAGGGTCAGGGTGGGCGTCATTGTAGATTTGAGTTGACGCATCTTCTTCTTAGTTTTCTTGGTCTCTAGTTTATCCCCTTGAGCCGTGGAAACTTCCACTATCCTGTTTGCTATTTTGTTAGGGTGTATATCCGATTTTGAACGAGCCGACGATTTCCTTCCCGTTAGTTTGTTAGTGTGTTTCCTTGTGCAAGTTGTTCAGTTTCGTGGACTGAGCAACCTCTATCAGTTTGCGAGACGCTGCGCTATCCCTAACACCCGGTATCCAGCTGCTCGGTATATTATATAATAGGTAGATACATTGTACTTTAATTTAAATTATGTTAGCAGTAGGTAGGTTGACAAATTAATAAATAAGTAAAAACAACTTATCGCTGAGTTTGTTTGTATGCAAATACTAAGCTGACCGCGACCAAGGTCACTTTTAGTGACGATTGTAAGTTGCGCAACATTATACAGGGTGTAAAAAAAAGTACTGCGGTCCTTTAAACCACGTCATGTATTAGTGATATACCTACGGTATTTTTTTGTAGGTACCTACTGTAGAGTACATACTTAAATAAAATACAGGGGCACTGGGCAGGGTCGAGTTGCTTGGTCGAGGCAAAGAAAATATAATTATGTATGTATTTGTTTTTTTACATCTTTATAATTATCGCGAAAAGTCGAGCTCGCTTCGTTCGCGTTAAGTATAAGATTCTGTTACATCTTTTAATTATTTATTTTCGTGTAAAGTCGAGCTAGGTTCGCCCGACCTCCTACGTGTTTGTTCTTTTATGCGTTTACCTATTTATTTTTGTGAAAAGTCGAGCTCACTGCGCTCGCGTTAAGTTTAAATTATTTTGCTTGTTTATCTGTTTATTTGAAATAGATAGTCAATCTTTCGAAACTCCAGCGCTCCTAGGTTGCCTTGTCAAACTTTTGACTAATAACTTTTATTGACTATGGCCCTAGAAGAGATGATAGTCAAACATCGAAAATCAATTTGATAAAATCAAGATTTGACCAGTCATTCAGTCAAAGGCCGATATTAGAATCTGTTTCTTGATTGAAAAGTCCGCGTACACATCGTTACCGTTTTAGAAACCTACTAGCGCCATCTGTTGAGCTATGCGATATCTTTGTGCTGAGTGACGATATTATAGCATTGGTAGCGATACATTGCGTTGTAGATAATGCGACTAAACCAGTTTTCTAGATTACCATTAGGTTACTGAAATGTTTTCATGTGCCATCCATCCAAGGATTATGCACTGAATCTATCAGTTTGCAGGATGCTGTCCCTTACACCCTGTTTAGATATAGGTACACCCAGAAGAATTTAAATCGAAATGCAAGCGAAGCGAGCTTGATTTCACGAACATTAAAAGAAAAACGCGCAAAAGAATCAAAAAGTAACGCGAGCAAAGCGAGCTAGACTATTAACATAAATAAACAGATAAACAAGCAAAATAATTTAAACTTAACGCGAGCGCAGTGAGCTCGACTTTTCACAAAAATAAATAGGTAAACGCATAAAAGAACAAACACGTAGGAGGTCGGGGCGAACCTAGCTCGACTTTACACGAAAATAAATAATTAAAAGATGTAACAGAATCTTATACTTAACGCGAACGAAGCGAGCTCGACTTTTCGCGATAATTATAAAGATGTAAAAAAACAAATACATACATAATTATATTTTCTTTGCCTCGACCAAGCAACTCGACCCTGCCCAGTGCCCCTGTATTTTATTTAAGTATGTACTCTACAGTAGGTACCTACAAAAAAATACCGTAGGTATATCACTAATACATGACGTGGTTTAAAGGACCGCAGTACTTTTTTTTACACCCTGTATAATGTTGCGCAACTTACAATCGTCACTAAAAGTGACCTTGGTCGCGGTCAGCTTAGTATTTGCATACAAACAAACTCAGCGATAAGTTGTTTTTACTTATTTATTAATTTGTCAACCTACCTACTGCTAACATAATTTAAATTAAAGTACAATGTATCTACCTATTATATAATATACCGAGCAGCTGGATACCGGGTGTTAGGGATAGCGCAGCGTCTCGCAAACTGATAGAGGTTGCTCAGTCCACGAAACTGAACAACTTGCACAAGGAAACACACTAACAAACTAACGGGAAGGAAATCGTCGGCTCGTTCAAAATCGGATATACACCCTAACAAAATAGCAAACAGGATAGTGGAAGTTTCCACGGCTCAAGGGGATAAACTAGAGACCAAGAAAACTAAGAAGAAGATGCGTCAACTCAAATCTACAATGACGCCCACCCTGACCCTGTCCGTTCCGTTTACGGAAGCTGAAACCAAAAAGGCCATAAAAGGAGTAAAAACTGGTAAAGCGGCTGGTGCTGGCGGAATTTATAATGAGTTCCTTCAGAAGCTAGGACCAAACGCGGTTAAATGGCTATCCCTCTTCTTCTCAAATATCCTTGCCACAAACACCGTGCCGAAGGCTTTCATTATTGTTATAGCACTACTTAAACCGGGAAAACCTAATGAACCTTCGAGCTACCATCCCATCGCCCTCCTGAGTAATTGCTACAAACTTCTCGAGCGAGTCCTTCTGCCGCGAATTGCTCCTCTTATCGATAGGGTCGTACCGGCGGAACAGGCTTGCTTTAGAAATGGCTGCAGCTGTACCGACCAAGTCCTCGCTCTCACGACATTTATTGAAATGGGTTTTCAAGAGATTGCGAAATCCGGTGCAGTATTTGTAGAACTCACTGCTGCCTACGATACTGTATGGAGAGATGGTCTCCTCTTCAAGCTGCTGACAGTTGTTCCCAACTTAAAAATTGTGCAGCTCTTGTCCAATATGCTATCCCAACAACGACAATTCAAAGTGTACCTTGGCTCCAAGGTCAGCGAACGTAGAGAACTCAGCAACGGTCTCTCCCATGGTTCAGTCTTGTCGCCCACTCTTTTAACCTATACACGGCAGATATCCCAACTTCCTGCGCCAGAAAGTTCATATATGAAAATGAAAAATGAAAATGATTTATTGATAACTTATGGCTAACACTTTAAGTGCAAAAACACATAATAATGTAAAGTAATAAAATATAAGGCACGATCATATTAGCTAGAATAGAATCTCCACGGACAGCTTTTCCAACCTTTACCTACCTTGTTATCTGGGGGAGGGTCACTGAGGTGGGTGGGGTGGGTAGAGAGATACTAATAATACCAGGCAATGTATGGACACACACACACACAGCATATATGCGTGATGATTTGATTTTATCAAGACAAACTTACAAGTTCGTCCATGCTTTTATATGGATTTTATTTGAAATGGCGCCTATCTAGGTATATTATACGTTACAGTTACATTACATTATTAGGTACATGGGCACGGCACGCAATAAAATTAAGACCGTTTACCTATATTTTTGGCATTTTATGTTCGTAGCCGGGCATAGCAATACCTGGGACATATTCTAATCAACAGAAATTACCGATACAATGATATCTAATCCGCTTTTTGCGACCTTGATGGTAATCTTTGCAAAATTCCAAAAGATAAAATCGTTTACTTACATAATATTAGGTAGGTAGCAACTTTCTTTAAATACCAATATATATACCATAATACGTATAGTAGTAGGTATATTATGCAACAAGGGAATAAAACAGTGTCTAAGGTCACGGGCAGCATAATATTGAATCCTGAGCGGAATGAAGGTTTCTAGAATTCCCGAGCGCAACGAGGGAATTATGACAAGAATCCTGAATGTAGCGAGGGATTGAAGCCTGCCCTCTTATACACTTAGACCAGGGATGTTATAAGCCAACTTAGAAATTATGACACAGGTCTGTCAAAATTATGGTACCGCAGCAAAAATTATGGTACGGTTTGATTTTCAGTAAAATAGGTCAAAAAAAGAAAGAAATGGACGTAATTTTGACATAAAAATTCTTCTCCGTACCTATTCTACCTTGATTCTACCCCTTTTATTCTACCGAACGCTCACCGCAAGAACGAAACAAGATAAGTTAAACCTACAATGGCCTATATCCAAGAGAATATAATCACTAGTATGTATCAAAAACAAGAACAAAATGTAATATCTGTTCCATTTCACGACAAATTGTGTGGCCAAACTACTGTTTGTATGGTAATTAATGGTAAATGCAAAATTATGGTACTTTTGCGTACCATAATGAAGTTCTAGGGTACAGGGTACGAGGACCTGAATTATGGTACATGTACCATAATTATGGTACGTCTAACACCACTGACTTAGACACTTTTATTCCCGAGGAGCATACTATACTTTACACACCTACTAAGGTAAGGTACCCAATAATGGACACATTAAGGAAATGGTATTTTTCAAATGCATTAAAGTACAAAACATAAAAAAATTACCGCGAATAAATTTGTTTCATTAGTCAGGGGAATATCTAAACATGTTTTTCTGTGTATCCGCCTTAAAAAAAAACGTATGGCTTGACAACATAATAAAGAAATAAAAAAAAAGTGTCAAAATCCCCAGTGTTGGACACGGTACCTCTATTAATGGACAGCTAGTTATGGACGAGACCCTTAAATGGACATCCCATTATAGACATAGGTAGCCATAAATAGACGACTAGTTATGGACAGGAAAATTAAAACAAAATTAAAATGGATTAAATATATAACTGTCATACAAAGAAATTTAATATTATGTGCAAAAGTTATTATCTACCAAGTAATACGTGCAAAACTTTTTTGTCCATTATTGGTTATTTAGTACAAATCCAATAATGAACATTTGATGTCCATTACTGGACCGCATGGTCTAAAAATATCCTAACAAGTTTATAAATAATCACAAAAGAATTGCGCTCAAAAACGAGTATTCCATGCCAATAATTGAAAAAAAAATAAGAATCGACACTTGTCCAAGACTGGTGATTGCCAGATTTTCATATCCAGTAATGAACAAAATGAAAAAAAACACGTATCTTTTGCTAAGTTTATAATTTTATAACCTATCCTTAATCTTTATATATCTATGCAGCTAAAAAATAAAAGCGATGTTCGGTAAACCACAACAGAAGTAACACTTTGCGAAAACTTTCACTCACCGTCTTAAGGATTTCCTTAGCAAATCCGGATTTTTTAACAACACTCGTTTTCGGGTGGTTTTACTTCCACGCCATTTTGAAACAAAATGGCCGAATATCATGAAACGTAAAATTTTGGCAGATCTATAGCTGTAGTGTATGAATCAGTGTTGCTTGCTTTAAAAGGGTCATTTGTGTGCTTAATTTACAAGATTCTTTTTGTTTTTGTCCATTACTGGGGCCTTGTCCATTACTAGTGCCTCTACCTTACACGGATTACTTAGATGGAGGCAGGCGACTGTAAGATAATAAAGCTCAGAAATATACTAAGTGAATATTTGTAGCGTCTTGCTTGTTTTTGTTGAACGGAGGCTTAGACCTCGACGTTTCGACCACATACGATGGTCTTCATCAGGAGCACGAAGATGACACACTATTCACTATGAATAACACTCGTTTATCGTTTAATAAGTAATAGGAATAATCTAATCCCACTAACACAACTGTCGATTCTTGCGGACGCATAAGTTTCACTTTCTTAACTTTCAAAATTTTCATTCGCTAAGAAATGCGTAATAAATTCTTTCTTTAGCGAGTGAATTTTCGAGTCGAACAACAACGTAATATATAATCCCACCAAAAACATAAATGTAAAAATAGAAGCCAAGTTCTTGGTAGTTTGGTGCATGGTTTGCACAAAAAAGTTGTGATATCAAAAAAGCGGGCCAAGTCAAGGGTTTATTAAAGTAATTCTAAGCTCTTCAATAAGGTATCATTTCAAATAACTTGGCCGTTGTAGAGAATAATACAAACTGTCACCTACAACACCACTCTACAACGGCCAAGTTGCATGAAATGATACCTTATTGAAGAGCTTAGAATTACTTTAATAAACCCTTGACTTGGCCCGCTTTTTTGATATCACAACTTTTTTGTGCAAACTACCAAGAACTTGGCTTCTATTTTTACATTTATGTTTTTGGTGGGATATCATGACTTTTTGTCGGTAATTTAAATTAATCTAAATATAAATTTACTATTATTCAATATTCTTATAATTATGGGAGTGGGTAACATAATGAATATAAGGTAATATTTGATCAATTACTTTTTCAAGTACGACGGCTTTAATTGCAAATATCTTGAGACATACATATTTAGGAAACTTAGTTTTAAAGAAACCTTAACTTTATTTTACAAGACCTATCTAATGACACCCCACTCGATATAGTAGGTAAAAAAATTAAAAATACCCCTCCCCCACCTCCCCCCTATATATTTTTTTACTTCTTTTGAATTTTTCCACAATTGTTGCATTATAATCTATCATCATACCAAATTTGAACTTTGTAGGTCATTACAAGACCTATCTAATGACACCCCACTCGATATAGTAGGTTAAAAAATTCCCCCCTATATATATTTTTTTACTTTTTTGAATTTTTCCAAAATTGTTTCATTACAATCTATCATCATACCAAATTTGAACTTTGTAGGTCATCTGGAAGTAGGTTAGGTTTTTGATCTATATGTCAGTCAGTCAGTCAGTCAGTCAGTCAATCAATCATAAAAATGTCGATATTCAGACGTTACTATCTATTTAACCAATAAAGCTATGTTTATAAAATTTTGTATACTTGTTTACCTAGGGGGTCCTGATATGTAAACCAAATTTGGTGTATTTACGTTGAATAGTTTTTGAGTTATTGAGGGGTCAAAAGTGACTCCAAATGGTTCCTGTAAAATAACACACGGTGCTGCCCGCCAGTTCTCTTCGTTTGGCTTGAACTTGGCTGGACACGCTACCGCGTGTCTAGATTTATTTGATGAGCAAATTTAGTGTGGAATTCAGTATTTTCGGTGGCAATTTCGAATATTTTGATATAAAAAAAGGGGATTTACAGTTGAAGGGTTAAATACCTACTACCCTTAAAAAAATCATATCATATCAATTTATGAAATATCTTATCTCAAAAACAAGTAAGTAGACATATAAAGTTGTAAGTGGTTTAATTGATCAAACTGTAGCTTATCTTATAATCAAAAACCTACAGTACCTACCTATTTGAATTAAACAGCTATACTATAACTCAGTTTTGTACGTACCTAATCCTAGTGCAGACAGTAGGTATAACGACTTTTTTGACTGAAAAATGTAGTTTCACAGTTTTCACACTCTCCTGAGACTAAATAACACACCAAAAATGTAGCCGATGCAGATTTTACTGCTCTAATACTTAGGTACTATCATCTCATCAACACAAATACCTACGTTGGCAACTTCTCGTACCCTTTGGCGCGGGGGAGACGAGGTGAGGTAACATTTCAAATCCGGGGTGGGAATGCTTCTTCTTTAGCGTTAGCTAATATCACAGATAATTCAATAGTCTGACGTTCTGGCTTACGTCAGACTCATATATTATACTGTGCTAATAATTTTCTTTGGAAATAGGGTCCCGATTTTTACCCTTTGGGTAGGGAACCCTAAAATTGTTACAGCAAAAGAACATCGAGTGACTACTTTTGTCCCATCCTGTAAATCACAGTTAAATTGTAAACGTCACAGTCAACTATTATCTTGTAAGCCCGGCCTATGAAATATTCCAAAATATTGGGCGACTTTCAGGCGACGCGAAAGAAATTGATGTTTTTACGATTTCTTACTAAAAAGACTTGGCAACACCATGTGTGTGTGTCAGCCATTCTTTTTGACGACGCGTAAAGTAAAGCCTCTTACGCACCATCCATCCTGCTGTACTGTACGTCCCGTCAAGGTCATGCACGATGCACGACGAAAAACGACAGTGAATAGATTATTATTACCTTGCTGGATGTGCTGGATCAAAGTATCAACTTTTTCTGTTTGACGATTTATCTATATTATTTTTTCTTATATTTGTTTTTTTAAATGGGGCGAATTCGTTTCGAGTTATTCAAATGTATCAATAGATGGCGCTGATAACCTTGAAACAAATCTGTCAACTACTGTGGCAACATTGGCAACACTCATAGGTAATAAAAAAAATATAGATTTGATATTTTTATTTATTTTATTTTATTGTTTTAATACCTAAGTTTATTTTATTGTTTATTTATAACGTACATTTGGATTTCTTCATTCAATATCTTGATGTAAAGAGTCTATATCTCAATAAAAGTTCACTTTCGCGACTGAAAAATACGAGGAGTGAAGAGGAATGAAGGGAAACCACAGGAAAACATACCAAACAAATATCCGCTGTGTAATAAAATAACAGACAACAAAAACGCAGTTATAATGAATACCAAAGAGTAGTAGCCGGTCTAACATACTTATGACAGCAGAATGATTTTGACTTTGATAAAAAGAACCTACAACGGGGCGCCGCGCCTATCGAGTAAAGGAGAACTATTTTTTTTTTAATGAAGGTGCCCCATTATAGTCCAATCTGCCAAATCATTCAGAACTCCAATAAAAACAGGAGAGACAATAGATTAACTTCTGTTAGTATTGAGTGATCAATGTTCCAAAAATACATTTTAATAGCGACATTGATCGTTTATAGGTAGGTACCTAATTTCTTTTGTTGCCACAAAAAACAACTTTTGTTTTCATAACAAGCTTATCTGGTTTATCCTCGAGTTATCATAAGAGGTACAGGTTGGCTTGTTATTGGTGGGACACGTCGACCCGCATCCCCGCCGCGTCACAATCACAACCAACCCTATATAAAGGCTCAACCGATCCGTCTAGGTATTTAGTTGCACGGTGCGTGTCCAGAGTGTCGCTCCGTAAATTGTACAGAATGGCTTCCAGGGATCCCGCAGCAGACCAATTGGTTAACTTTAAGAAAGAAATCAAGGTAAGTGTTATTTTACTTATCTAATTTAGCTTGAAATTTCGTCCCCGCCGAGTTGCAACCAACTCTATTTAAAGGCTTTACGATCCACCTAGGTACACACTAGGGTTGATGAGGAATCCGCATCCGCATCCTCATAATGCGGATGATCCGCAATTTTTACATATCCTCATCCGCTATCCACATCTTCATAATATAAAGTCAAAATATCCTCATCCGCATCCTCTAAGATTAAGAGGATGTGTATGAGGATTTTATTTCGCACGAAGCAACTAAACGGCACAAAAATTATTAAGAAACAGGATGCAAGCAAAGAACAGTCAGAATTTTAAATTTATTCATTGAGAATATCAAAATTAAGAAAAATTGTTAAAAATTTAAATTTTAACTCTCTTTGTTATTCTTCTGACTTCTTGACTCATCCACATCCTCATCCGTATCCTCATCCGCATCCTCATCCGTATCCGCATCCTCTAACTTTAATCTTGATAAATCCTCATCCGCATCCTCATCAACCCTAATACACACAGCAGATAATTATGAGATATAATATCCCATATCCCAACATCTTTCAACATAATATTTTCCCATGGTACCCTTCAAGCGATTTTGTGTTGTGTCGGGATGTAATAAGGTTAATTTTCGTACTGCTTAGTGCAAAATATACGCAGATGCCCATAGACACCGCCTATAAGATATATTTTCATAGCTCAGATCGTAAGATACCGAAAATAAACCTTATTACGTCCCGATACAACACAAAATCGCTTGAAGGGTACCGTGGGTATACATATAAGAAATAACTTAGGTAAGGGTACCGTACCATCCCAAAAAGTGCACAACGACGCTAAAGAAGTTCTCACTTCAATAATTTATAGTAATTTGTAGTTGCAAAAATCATGACGTAAATCCTTAAATCATATAAGTCTATTACCTGTCATTATCTATCATTTGAGAACAGAAAAGGATGGCAATGATTTTAGACAAAATTAAGTTAAGTCGTGCCCTCAGCGAAACAATAGCATTTTTCTTTAATTATAATCAGTGAATAATGAATTTATTGTAAATCATGAGGACTAGGAGTTACAATAATATTTTGTAATGTTTTTTTGGTCAGGTCAGCTACACTACAATACATCAAAGTTTAATTTAACAGAAGAAAAAGAGTTTACACTTGGCATGAACTTATTTTATAAATTTACTATACCTATTTAAAAAAAAAATATTAACCAACCCTTTTGTAAGGTAAAGTAAGTATCAATAATCATTAGTATTGTTCTATTAATGTAAATTATGCATATATTAATTTTATTTAATATGTAAACAACATTGAATACACTAGCTATAATCATTTGAACTTTACTCTGTATTATCTTTGTCTTCACATATTTACTTAAGAACCATGTAGGTACCTACATAGTATGGTGTGCATCACAAAATCTACAGATAATTTAAAGAATTTATATAACTTCTGAACACTACAAGTGGAACAAGAATAACTTTATAAAAACTTTGTTTAATTAAATACCTATATAGGGGCATTCCACGAGGGTGTCGGGCACTCAAAAGCCAACTTTCAAAGCTACAACGAAAAAACGACGTAACGTAACCGACATTTTCGTGGAATGCCCCTATAACAAGTAGGTAATGGAAAAAAAAATCCTGAAAGAATTTTCTGGTGAAAGTTGTTCACTTTGGTTGACTAAGCAACCCCTATAATTATTTGGTAGGCTGTCTGTCCCGTACACCATTACACCTGTTATAATATTTGTGGCATTTTTTAGCTGGGCGAATGCTATAACTCCTTTGTTGTCTCTAATAATAATGTTGGCAATGGTAATTTTTATAAACAACCAACTAAAGTACCAATTCTTTCCTTATTTTCAGGACTCTCCTGGTATCATCACCACAAAGTCTGGGGCCCCGGTTGGAGTGAAAACTGCAATCCAGACTGTTGGGAAGAATGGCCCAGCATTGCTGCAAGATGTCAACTTCCTAGATGAAATATCTGCTTTTGACAGAGAGCGCATTCCAGAAAGAGTAGTACATGCAAAAGGTGCTGGCGCATTTGGTTACTTTGAAGTAACTCATGACATTACTAAATATTGTGCTGCCAAAGTTTTCGAAACAATTGGAAAGAAGACTCCAATCGCTGTTCGGTTTTCTACTGTTGGAGGAGAAAGTGGTTCTGCTGACACTGTTCGTGATCCTCGAGGATTCGCTGTAAAGTTCTATACTGATGATGGCAACTGGGATGTTGTTGGAAACAACACACCAATTTTCTTCATTCGCGATCCAACTTTGTTTCCCAGCTTTATTCATACACAGAAAAGAAACCCTGCCACTCATTTGAAAGATGCTGACATGTTCTGGGACTTTTTGACCCTGAGGCCAGAAACTATGCACCAGACTGTCTATTTGTTTGGTGACAGAGGTATTCCTGATGGTTACAGGCACATGAACGGATATGGATCACATACATTCAAACTTGTTAATTCACAGGGTGTTGCACATTGGTGCAAGTTCCATTACAAGACTAACCAAGGTATTAAGAACTTGCCTGTTGAAAAGGCCGGCGAACTTGCTTCGACAGACCCGGACTATTCTATCAGAGACCTGTACAATGCTATCGGCAAAAGCGATTTCCCTTCATGGACTTTCTATATCCAGGTTATGACCATGGCTCAAGCCGAAAGCTGCAAATTCAATCCATTTGACATGACCAAGATTTGGCCTCACTCTGAATACCCATTGATCCCAGTGGGTAAAATGGTTCTTGACAGGAACCCTAAGAACTATTTTGCCGAAGTAGAACAGATTGCATTCAGCCCAGCTAATTTAGTACCTGGAATTGAACCTTCCCCTGATAAGATGCTGCAGGGACGTCTGATCGCCTACAGCGACACGCATCGACACAGACTCGGAGCGAACTACTTACAGATCCCTGTGAACTGTCCTTACCGTGTGACTGTGTCCAACTACCAACGAGATGGCCCTCAGAACATGGCCAACCAAGAAGGCTGCCCCAACTACTTCCCTAACTCGTTTTCGGGACCACAGGAGTGCCCACGAGCACAGCGCTTGCAGCCGAGATACAACGTCAGTGGTGACGTGGACCGCTACGATAGCGGACAGACTGAGGACAACTTCTCGCAGGCGACCCAGCTTTATAAACAAGTGTTCGGAGATGCGGAAAAGCAACGTTGCGTTGAAAATATTGTTGGCCATCTTAAGGATGCTGCTGCATTTATTCAAGAACGTGCCATTAAAATCTTCGCTCAGGTACATCCTGATCTGGGAAACAAAGTAGCCGCTGGATTAGCTCCCTACAAAAAGTATCATGCAAACCTGTAAAAATCTTGACGGAATATAAAACGGTGCTTATTTTTTAAATAAGAAAACTTAATCTTGGGGAATATTTATGGTGTATAATATTTTTCATATTTTTGAAATTATTTTATAAAAAAATTACCTTATATCAACTTTGGTATTGGTACCCACTTATTTATTTCTAAATCGTAACAGCCCTATCATATGGGACATAATAGTAGTTTATGAAGCTCCTACATAACGAAGGGTTTTACAATGCGAGTGTGTTTTTTGAAATGAGCGCAGCGAATTTCAAAATAGTAACGAGCATTGTAATACCTAATTATGTGCAGCTTCATACACTATTTTATCTACTTGAATACATTGAAAATGAATTTACTTCAGGCGCGGATACAAGATTTGGCTTAGGGGGGGGCCATTTTAAGAAAATCATATATTAAAAAAAATCGCATATATTTTAAAATAAAAATTTACTCAATTTAGTAATGTGAGAGCCAGGGTTTTAGGGGGGGGGCCATTGCCCCTATGGCCCCCCCCTTGTATCCGCGCCTGATTTACTTACAGGTTTTCCGAAAGCGAACTATCCCAATGTTTTCCTAAACTTTGTTGGTATATGATTAAATGTGCAATACATTTCCGTCACACACACACACACTCATTTATATAAGTATTAATATCTTCTTTTGGTACTATCACATATTTTTAGGCTCAAAATAAATAATTTCAAATAATTTCCCACGAAATTAATTATTTCTATTCATACACACAATTAACAAGTGGCGCCATTGGCCTCTTTGACATGTGTCGCGCATGCGCTGTGGGCCTTACGTGGGCTGTTTAGTTTTAATTTATAACTGGATACATGGTTTTTGGTATCGATTGTGCATTAAGTTGATATCGATTGCGCATTTGTTCCTTCCCTTACTTCCATAACTATGAACATTTTACTTTTCGTTGCATCTTTGTTAGAATTTGTATGGAGAAGGTGCAACGAAAAGTAAACTTTTTAATTTTTTCAGCATACTGTTTGTAAAGTACGTCAATACAAATTCGTTTTGACGTTTATAATTCGAACATTACTCTATGATAGTAGATAAAGGGCTTGAATGATGTCTTCTTCATACATACACTCACCCAAAATGAAAAACCACGGTAAATTTCCCGTTTTTAAACGACTCCAAAACAAAGGAGGAGGTTCTCAATTCGGTTGTATGTTTTATTTATTATTTTTATCATTATTATGTTTTTTTTAATGTAACTCTTCAAATTTTATAGGCATACATAAGATGATTTTAGTATATTCAGTAGGAGCGAGCATTTTCATACAAAGACAAAGACCAGAAAACACGCTTCCGCGCGCGGGCAAGCAGGTCCCGCTCCTACGCGCGGAGAAGCGTTTTCAGTATGTTAGACACTGCGTGTTTTCCATATAAACCGGGCGTACGAAGTCGCGGGCACAGCTAGTACGGTTATATAGATAAGTAAAACACAGCTCCTGGATATGTAAAAAGATTGATTTGACAAAATTAGAAAATATATAAATAGTCAATAGATATTTCCGTAACGTAAAGAAACGTAATTTTAGCCAATTTCAGCGCCCTCTGCAGGAACTCACAAGTATCGTGTATAAAACTCCCATTGATAGCATTGTTGGATTTTTTATAAAACAAGATATCAAGTCAAGGGCAAAGAAAGAAAGTTATTTTAATTTTACCCGAATTTATAAAAATATCATAACTTTTGCCATAAAAATCAATAAGTAATGGGGCACCTTTATTAAAAAAAAAATGATCTTCTTTACTCGCGCCGTAATAGGAAAAATTTTGATGTCAAAGTCAAAATCATTCTGCTGTCATATGTTAGACTACTCTTTGGTATTTATTATTACTGCGTTTTTCTTGTCTGTTATCAGTTATCACACAGCGGATATTTGTTTAGTATGTTTTCCTTTATTCATCTTCACTCCTCGTATTTTTCAGTCGCGAAAGTGAACTTTTATTGAGATACAGACTCTTTACATTACATCAGGAATGAAATCCAAATGTACGTTATAAATAAACATTATTAAAACAATAAAATATATATAATATATATAAAAATAAGTAAATAAAATATATATAAAAAAAAAATAAAAAAAAAAAATAACGTATGAGTGTTGCCATAGTATTTGACAGATTTGTTTCAAGGTTATCAGCGCCATCTATTGATACATTTAAATAACTCTAAACGAATTCGCCCTGTTAGATTTTTTTTGTGTGATTTCTTTGGTAAATGATAGGGGAGAATATAATCTACTACTGAAATGTAATAATGTAGGTAGGTTAGGTACTTATTATGAATTATTTCCGTCCGTTTCGCCATACAAGCCCGGCGTAGATTGACTGGGCTATATTACACAAGCAGCAGTACCAAACATTATTATGAAACATTACAGCAAAAGAACATCGGGTGACTACTTTTGTCCCACGTCACAGTTACAAGGTCCGGCCTATGAAATCTTCCAAAAATCTGCGACTTTAACTAGAAAGAATAGTACATTGTTTATCGAGGGGAGAACATGACCGATTCCTACGCAGCTGAGGGCCTCAATACACAAGTTGGGAATCGCATTTTCTTCCGAGTTATACAACGTGTAACAGAAAGGGTATATGCATCGAGAAATGTGTGAATCTACCCATGAAACTGAACAACTTTCCCTAAGGAACATAGGTCGAAATACGAAAAAATTAATTTGATTTCCCATACTAAATAGGCTATCAGCTGATGCATTTTGTATGAAAGGTCACAATTTTTTTTTCGTTTTTCGACCTATGTTCCTTAGGGAAAGTTGTTCAGTTTCATGGGTAGATTCACACATTTCACGATGCATATACCCTTTATGTTACACGTTGTATACACGTTGTATACAACGTGTAACAGAAAGGGTATATGCATCGAGAAATGTGTGAATCTACCCATGAAACTGAACAACTTTCCCTAAGGAACATAGGTCGAAATACGAAAATAAAAATTTGACCTGCCATACAAAATGCATCAGCTGATAGCGCGTTTAGTATGGGAAACCAAATTATTTTTTTCGTATTTCGACCTATGTTTCTTAGGGAAAGTTGTTCAGTTTCATGGGTAGATTCACACATTTCACGATACATATACCCTTTCTGTTACACGTTGTATAGTGCTTTATACTACACCTATGAGGAAAATATAATAAAAATCCTTGTAAGATAAAGAATGATATCACTTACATAAGAAAATATCTTAAGAACATTTGAAGTGTCATAATTCATTCGAACAGAACACAAACAAACAAAACACATATTAATACAATTACACATTACATCGAAAACACTAAACACTTAATTTACATTAAATAAGTCAAATAATCAAAGAACGAAAAAGAATTCGCGCGGACAGGTTGATTTTGCCATATTTTTTACATGAAAATATAAAAGAGGCAAATGAAACAAAGCACATACTGGCAAAAAATGTACGTGGCCAGTATCATTTTGTGGGCTTCGAGATACAAACTTTTTGTTTTTTGGCATCCGCCTGTTTCTAGTCTTGAATTATGAATTTAAAAAAAAAATAAAGGAGGGAAGAAAATACTTTTCCCTAGGGGAGAAAGTAAATCCCATATATTTTTTCCGACCGCATATTCGTTCGCTTGGATTTACGTACTTTCTTCCCTTTTTTCAAGTAAGAACTAATATACCTACTTACTTTTTAGTATAAATTGATTTTACTGCGATTTCATTCATAGGTACTAAAAAGACTTGGCAACACCGTGTGTGTGTGTGTGTGTGTGTGTGTGTGTGTGTGTGTGTGTGTGTGTGTGTGTGTCATGTCAGTCAGTTCAGTGCGTGGTGACGTCACATCACGTCAATCAATCAAGTCAAAGTCAACTCAAGTCAACTCCACATCAAATCAACACATATTTTGGGTGGTAAAATTGTGGGAGCGATCTGTGAAATAATTAACTTATCTTCTGTCATGTCAGTATTGAGTGATGTAATGAACAAATATCCATTTTAATAACTTTGATCGTTTACAATTTCTCTTGTTTTTCATAACAAGCTTATCTAGTTTATCCTTGAGTTATCAGAAGAGCTACAGATTGGCTCGTAGGTACTGGTGGGACACGTCGAACCGCGTTCGAGCCGCCCGCCGCGCCGCGCCGCGCCGCCGGCACTATACCTACCGATCGGCCACTTGCACTTGTTTGGCGTGATAGTTGTTTATCGCAACCAACTCTATATAAAGGCTCTAACGATCCGCCTACATGTATTTAGTTGCACGGTGCGCGTCCAGTGTATCGCTCCGTATATTGTGCAGAATGGCTTCCAGGGATCCTGCAGCAGACCAATTGGTTAACTTTAAGAAAGATATCAAGGTAAGTGTTATTTTTTTTTTCCTTATTTAGCTTGAGTTATTGTTCTGAGATCTAGGCCATAAGCTCGAGGGGTTGACGTAATTTTAGCTTGAATTTTCTTGTCCACTTAAAAAAAAAAGTGTCATGGCCTATGTGAATTGCTTAGCAAAGTTGTACTTTAAACCTCATTATCATAATGATTTGAATTTGAAGAATCATGTTTTGCTTTGTGTCTTCTATCATAGGTAGGAGTACCATGTTTTATATTACAATATAACATAACACAGACATGTATGAAGTTATATCCACATTTTCCTTAGTTTATTTGTACAAATTGACCAGTGAGACTGGCTTAGTATAATAAATGTAGGTACTTATTAACGGATATGACACCAATTCTAAGCATAAAACACTGATTAACATTTAGAATGCTCAAAATGAAAATAGTTAGTAAGGTTAGTTAGATAGAATAAATTCTTAAAGAAGCTTCTAAATGAGCAATATTTTTCAAAAATACTGGCGGGGCCGGGCCTGTAGGTAATGGCTGGCAACCTTTGCAAGTATTGCCTGTCATACCTACTATGGCATGTTGCAGTTAGACCACGGGCTTTATTATGATTCATAAAATCATAATCATAATAGACCACGGGCTTGAGATCAAAATCGTCAATGATTTCTTCTCAGTTGATACTATGTACCTTGGTTATGGGCATTTTTATAAGAACCTCCGTGCCCGTTAGCTGCGATGCTGTTGGTGGATTGAGCCGTTGCAATTGCAGACCACCAATCACGTAAAAAAACCCTTAACCAAAGTACAAAGTATCAGCTAAGAAGAAATCATTGAAGATTTTGACCCCAGGCCCATTCTAATTCAGGTCTAAGTAATGGTTTGGATATATATGTTTGGTATGGCCAGGCCATAATTGCCAGTTTTTCAGCAATTAATTGCAGCCACGCGTTGCAGAGAAATATTGCTCGTTTAGGAGCGCCATAAATCACCTGTCTTTGTCTATCATTTGAGAACAGAAAAGGAGGGCAATGGTTTTAGAAAAGATTAAGTTAAGTCGTGCCCTCAGCGAATCAATAGCATTGTTATCTGATTGTAACCAAATGAATAATGAATTTAATGTAAATTATGCATGAGGTCTAGGAACTGCCATATCTGAATGAATGTTTTTCTGTCAGTTACACAGTACATCAGAGAAAAATTTAAATAAAGAAGGAGAAAGTAATACTTGGCGTGAAGAAAAATCTTTATTTTATTAATTTCTACCCTTTTGTAAGGTAAAGTGAGTTGAAATAATCAATTGTTCTATAATTGTAATTGCATATTACTTAATTAATATGTAAACAACATTGAATATACTAGCTATTTGAACTTTACTCTCTGTATTATCTTGTCTTCATATACCTACCTTACCTACTTATGATAACTGTTTATACAGTGCGTCGCAAAAACTACAGATAATAATTTAAAGAATGTATAGTATAACTTCTTAACACTTAAAAGTGGAACAAGAATAAAACAAAGTTTTAACAAGTTATGGAAAATTTATAACCTGGTGATTGCAAGTGATAGTAAAAAGACTTTTAGATTTATGTATAAGGAAAAATTGTAAAGGGAAAATTTATGTATAAGGAAAAATTGTAAAGGGAAAACTTGTATTAAAGTTGCAAAGGAACATAAATAACTATGTGAACATTAAAACAATTTTAAAAGTGCTGTTAATAAATACATGTTATTTAAATAGATTAGGATTTAGGATTCAAAATACATGAGTGGTAGGTAGGTACCTATCTAATAAAAAAATATACCGGGTGTAAAGGACAGCGTACCAGATACTGATAAAAGGGTTGCTCAGTCAACCAAACTGAACAACTTTATTGTTATTAGTTCAGAAAATGAAAAAATAAAAAATGGCTTTTCTATACAAATTGTCAGATCGACGTGATAATTTGTATAGGAATGCAAAAAAGAAAATTCATTTCCTGATAGAATTTCCTAGTGAAAGTTGTTTACTTTCGTTGACTGAGCAACCCCTATCCGTATCTGGTATGCTGTCTATCCCTAACACCTGTTAAATATTTATAGCTAGCGATTTTGTAGCTGGGCGAATGCCTTGACTCTTAATTTAGATCTACATAATCATAAATGTAGGCAGTGGTAATGAATATAAATAATCAACTAAATTACCAATTCTTTCCTTATTTTCAGGACTCTCCTGGTTTCATCACCACAAAGTCTGGGGCCCCGGTTGGAGTGAAAACTGCAATCCAGACTGTTGGGAAGAATGGCCCAGCATTGCTGCAAGATGTCAACTTCCTAGATGAAATATCTGCTTTTGACAGAGAGCGCATTCCAGAAAGAGTAGTACATGCAAAAGGTGCTGGCGCATTTGGTTACTTTGAAGTAACTCATGACATTACTAAATATTGCGCTGCCAAGGTTTTCGAAACAATTGGAAAGAAGACTCCAATCGCTGTTCGGTTTTCTACTGTTGGAGGAGAAAGTGGTTCTGCTGACACTGTTCGTGATCCTCGAGGATTCGCTGTTAAGTTCTATACTGATGATGGCAACTGGGATGTTGTTGGAAACAACACACCGATTTTCTTCATTCGCGATCCAACTTTGTTTCCTAGCTTCATTCATACACAGAAAAGAAACCCTGCCACTCATTTGAAAGATGCTGACATGTTCTGGGACTTTTTGACCCTGAGGCCAGAAACTATTCACCAGACTGTCTATTTGTTTGGTGACAGAGGTATTCCTGATGGTTACAGGCACATGAATGGATATGGATCACATACATTCAAACTGGTTAATTCGCAGGGTGTTGCGCATTGGTGCAAGTTCCATTACAAGACTAACCAAGGTATTAAAAACTTGCCTGTTGATAAGGCTGGCGAACTTGCTTCGACAGACCCGGACTATTCTATCAGAGACCTGTACAATGCTATCGGCAAAGGCGATTTCCCTTCATGGACATTCTATATCCAGGTTATGACCATGGCTCAAGCCGAAAGCTGCAAATTTAATCCATTTGACTTGACCAAGGTTTGGCCTCACTCTGAATACCCATTGATCCCAGTGGGTAAAATGGTTCTTGACAGGAACCCTAAGAACTATTTCGCCGAAGTAGAACAGATTGCATTCAGCCCAGCTAATTTAGTACCTGGAATTGAACCTTCCCCTGATAAGATGCTGCAGGGACGTCTGTTCTCCTACAGCGACACGCATCGACACAGACTCGGAGCGAACTACTTACAGATCCCTGTGAACTGTCCTTACCGTGTGACTGTGTCCAACTATCAACGAGATGGCCCTCAGAACATGGCCAACCAAGAAGGCTGCCCCAACTACTTCCCTAACTCGTTTTCGGGACCACAGGAGTGCCCACGAGCACAGCGCTTGCAGCCGAGATACAACGTCAGTGGTGACGTGGACCGCTACGATAGCGGACAGACTGAGGACAACTTCTCGCAGGCGACCCAGCTTTATAAACAAGTGTTCGGAGATGCGGAAAAGCAACGTTGCGTTGAAAATATTGTTGGCAATCTTAAGGATGCTGCTGCATTTATTCAAGAACGTGCCATTAAAATCTTCGCTCAGGTACATCCTGATCTGGGAAGCAAAGTAGCAGCTGGATTAGCTCCTTACAAAAAGTATCACGCAAACCTGTAAAAATCTTGACTGAATGTAAAAATGGTGTTTATATAGGTAAGAAAATTTAATCAGCAATTTTGGGGATTATATGGTACATAATGTTATTCATATTTTTCACATTATTTTATTATTTACCAAATACATTTCACATAAACTTTGGTTATTAGGTACTTATTTATTTCTAAAACGTATAACAGCCCTATCCTTTGTATGTAATTTCCGAGAAGTGTTTTGCGGTCCCCAGGTCCCCTTTTGTCGTATCGCCTACGACCAAAGACCAAAGGGGACCTAACTGTGGACCTAAGATTTATGGCGTACGTATTATGTACAGTTTCATACACTATTTTATCTACTTGAATACATTGAAAATGAATTTACTTACAGGTTTTCCGAAAGCGAACTGTCCCAATGTTTTCCTAGACTTTGCTGGTACTATATGATTATCAATCACTCACTCATATATAAATAAAAAATATCTTCTTTGTCACTATCACATGATTTTAGGCTCAAACTAAATAATTTCCAACGAAATTAATTATTTCTTAGATAGGTAGGTACACAATAATCAAATGGTTTTGTTTATATTCTCTTTGAATCAAATGGCGCCATTCGTCTGTAGAAACTCCATAGGAAAAAAAAATTGTGATGTTTTGTTTTGTATGAAAATGATTCCATCATTGGTATACAGGAAATGAAACCAACTCTTGAAAACATTTAATCCCGATTTTAGTATGGAAGTGCCGCCTCTGTGCCACGCATGCGCCGTGGGCGCTGTTTAGTTTTTTTAAGAATGGATAGAAGGTTCTTTGATATCGATTGTGCATTTGTTTCTTCCCTTACTGCGATGACTTTGTACATTTTTCTTTTCGTTGCATCTTTGTTAGAATTTGTATGGGGAAGGTGCAACGAAAAGTAAACATTTTAATTTTTTCAGCATACTGTTAGTAAAGTACATAAATAGGTACAAATTCGTTTTGACGTTTATAATTCGAACATTATGTTATGATAGTAGATAAAGGTCATTTTGTATGCAGAAAGTAGGTACCTATTGCATCACGTCACGTCTGACCACTTGACGCGTGCGTGAGTGAGTCCCGCTTTTCGGACGCTGCATTCCCGCATTGTGGTGGCGCAGTTGTGCAGGGCACCATACAACCAACTTACATATCTATGCAGGTGGCGATATTCGGCGATAGTGGCGACGCTGACAGT
This sequence comes from Scrobipalpa atriplicella, assembly GCA_029255725.1. Lineage (NCBI taxonomy): Eukaryota > Metazoa > Arthropoda > Insecta > Lepidoptera > Gelechiidae > Scrobipalpa > Scrobipalpa atriplicella. The sequence goes on from JARACY010003263.1 coordinate 23,667, forward strand.
TTCACAGATAACCTATTTGACACGTGCAGCCTTAGAGCATTAGGCCGTGTTGCGAGCGGAAAGCCGTGTTGCTCTAAAGCCTCTATTAGACCATGCGATATCAAGACAGTCTTACTAAGACTTAGCATAGTGTAATAGGACTTAGCAAGTTAGTCTGTCTAATTAGACCGATCGAGTGGATTCGGCCGTGCTAACTTGCTTACTTGCTTGACATCGCGTGGTGTAATAAGACTTAGCACGCTTAGACCGCTCAGTCAGCGCTCATCCGCCGCACAGGAGAGACGTCTGTATTTTAATTATATGTAGTAATTAATTTCAAAAGATGTTCAAAGTTAGCAACTCCTACTCTAAAGAGTCAGATGGTTCCAAAACACTCAATATTTGCATATTTGATAATTTTTCCCGCAGAAGTAAATACTTCTTTACCCATATTCTTCTTTTGTTTTTTTAATATTTATTCATACTAATAGTCGCGGTAAGAGCTACGGCAATTTTCTGGTATTTCTAAAGTTTTCCCATGACTCTTACGACAACCGTCGCTGACAGAGTCCGCCTTGCAAATGAGTTAGCATGCGGTATTCAGCACAGTGTAATAGCGAGCTTGTCTAATTAGACTGTTAGACTGTCTAGTAAGACTGTCTTGATATCGCATGGTCTAATAGAGGCTTTAGCATAGTGTAATAGGACTTAGCAAGTTGTCTGTCTAATTAGACCGATCGAGTGGATTCGGCCGTGCTTACTTGCTTACTTGCTTGACATCGCCGTGGTGTAATAAGACTTAGCACGCTTAGACCGCTCAGTCAGCGCTCATCCGCCGCACAGGACAGACGTCTGTATTTTGATTATATGGAGTAATTAATTTCAAAGATGTTCAAAGTTAGCAACTCCTACTCTAAAGAGTCAGATGGTTCCAAAACACTCAATATTTGCATATTTGATAATTTTTCCCGCAGCAGTAAATACTTCTTTACCCATATTCTTCTTTTGTTTTTTTAATATTTATTCATACTAATAGTCGCGGTAAGAGCTACGGCAATTTTCTGGTATTTCTAAAGTTTTCCCATGACTCTTACGACAACCGTCGCTGACAGAGTCCGCCTTGCAAATGAGTTAGCATGCGGTATTCAGCACAGTGTAATAGCGAGCTTGTCTAATTAGACTGTTAGACTGTCTTAGTAAGACTGTCTTGATATCGCATGGTCTAATAGAGGCTTTAGACTGTCTTAGTAAGACTGTCTTGAAATCGCATAGTCTAATAGGGGTTATAATTTTATTATATCTATGAAAATATTAAAAACAGGATTAAATGCGTTAAGAAACTACGGTTCCATTTAATTTTAAACGCGTTGAAATAAAATTATTTCAAGAACACCGTATAATCAAAGATCAGAAAAAGAAAATTGCATCGATAAACCTGATTTGGTGTTTTTGAAATATAAAACCCCTATTAGACTATGCGATTTCAAGACAGTCTTACTAAGACAGTCTAAAGCCTCTATTAGACCATGCGATATCAAGACAGTCCTTACTAAGACAGTCTAACAGTCTAATTAGACAAGCTCGCTATTACACTGTGCTGAATACCGCATGCTAAACTCATTTGCAAGGCGGACTCTGTCAGCGACGGTTGTCGTAAGAGTCATGGGAAACTTTAGAAATACCAGAAAATTGCCGTAGCTCTTACCGCGACTATTAGTATGAATAATATATATATTAAAAAAACAAAAGAAGAATATGGGTAAAGAAGTATTTACTGCTGCGGGAAAAATTATCAAATATGCAAATATTGAGGTTTTTGGAACCATCTGACTCTTTAGAGTAGGAGTTGCTAACTTTGAACATCTTTTGAAATTAATTACTCCATATAATCAAAATACAGACGTCTGTCCTGTGCGGCGGATGAGCGCTGACTGAGCGGTCTAAGCGTGCTAAGTCTTATTACACCCACGCGATGTCAAGCAAGTAAGCAAGTAAGCACGGCCGAATCCACTCGATCGGTCTAATTAGACAGACTAACATGCTAGTCCTATTACACTATGCTAAAGCCTCTATTAGACCATGCGATATCAAGACAGTCTTACTAAGACAGTCTAACAGTCTAATTAGACAAGCTCGCTATTACACTGTGCTGAATACCGCATGCTAACTCATTTGCAAGGCGGACTCTGTCAGCGACGGTTGTCGTAAGAGTCATGGGAAAACTTTAGAAATACCAGAAAATTGCCGTAGCTCTTACCGCGACTATTAGTATGAATAAATATTAAAAAAACAAAAGAAGAATATGGGTAAAGAAGTATTTACTGCTGCGGGAAAAATTATCAAATATGCAAATATTGAGTGTTTTGGAACCATCTGACTCTTTAGAGTAGGAGTTGCTAACTTTGAACATCTTTTGAAATTAATTACTCCATATAATCAAAATACAGACGTCTGTCCTGGTGCGGCGGATGAGCGCTGACTGAGCGGTCTAAGCGTGCTAAGTCTTATTACACCACGCGATGTCAAGCAAGTAAGCAAGTAAGCACGGCCGAATCCACTCGATCGGTCTAATTAGACAGACTAACTTGCTAAGTCCTATTACACTATGCTAGTCTTAGTAAGTCTGTCTTGATATCGCATGGTCTAATAGGGGTTTAAACCCGTCGCTGACAGAGTCCGCCTTGCAAATGAGTTAGCATGCGGTATTCAGCACAGTGTAATAGCGAGCTTGTCTAATTAGACTGTTAGACTGTCTTAGTAAGACTGTCTTGATATCGCATGGTCTAATAGCGGCTTTAAGTCTTAGTAAGTCTGTCTTGATATCGCATGGTCTAATAGGGGTTTAACAGTCTAATTAGACAAGCTCGCTATTACACTGTGCTGAATTTCGCATGCTAACTCATTTGCTAGGCGAACTCTGTCAGCGACGGTTGTCGTAAGAGTCATGGGAAAACTTAGAAATACCAGAAAATTGCCGTAGCTCTTACCGCGACTATAAGTATGAATAAATATTAAAAAACAAAAGAAGAATATGGGTAAAGAAGTATTTACTTCTGCGGGAAAAAATTATCAAATATGCAAATATTGAGTGTTTTGGAACCATCTGACTCTTTAGAGTAGGAGTTGCTAACTTTGAACATCTTTTGAAATTAATTACTCCATATAATCAAAATTACAGACGTCTCTCCTGTGCGGCGGATGAGCGCTGACTGAGCGGTCTAAGCGTGCTAAGTCTTATTACACCACGCGATGTCAAGCAAAGTAAGCAAGTAAGCACGGCCGAATCCACTCGATCGGTCTAATTAGACAGACTAACTTGCTAAGTGCTATTACACTATGCTAAGTCTTAGTAAGACAGTCTTGATATCGCATGGTCTAATAGGGGTTTTAGACAGATTTCAAACATTTCTTTCAAACGTTCATGAAACTTTGAAACTGTGTTTTTTTTTTAGAGCTTGTCTTTGGAGCTTGTTTGATGGCTGCCTTTCTTCCTGTATTTATATTGCATTTCGAGATTAAAAATGCATTTATTGAGTTAAATTGAATAAAGTGTTTCATCATGGTTAGTGTAATGTGAAAAGATAAAAGTATTCTTTTTATTTTTTACTTTGTTAGCTAAAATTATATGGGAAGGTTGTGGATTACGTTAATTTTGGAAGTGCTCTATTTGTTTGTTAATACTGAAACTTCGCGTGTTACTGTTGTGCAAGGAGATACATTACCACACCATGGGAGGTGTGAGCCAATTACAATACCGTTCTGCCAACAAATTATGTTACAACCAAACAATCTTCCCGAACTTACTGAACCACGCTAAACAAGAAGATGCTGGCCCCGAGGTGCATCAGTTCACGCCTCTCATCAAAGTGAACTGTTCCCCTGACTTGAAAGCTTTCTGTGTTCTGTTTATGCACCGGTCTGTACAATATTAGATACGCCGATCCCACTTGCAGACACCTGTGTGATTCAGCAAGGCACAACTGTGATGAATTGATGACCAACTTTGGATTCTCTTGCCTGAAACACTTAGAATGCTCAAAGTTCCCTGTAGCTACTGATGATAATGTCATATGCTTTGGTGATAAGAACACAACACATGAATCTCGAAAACAACTTCAGAAACAAAATTACCAAAAGTAGATTTACAAAGATTATAAAAACCTTATTCTTGATCCAACTAAGGTTAGAGGAGCAAAGGACTATGGATTTGTTTGCCCTGATCAATTCAAAAGTGCCCAAGATTTAGACTTGGAATATTCTCTAAAAGTTAAGGACAAAGTAGAACATGATTGTGGAGCTCCTTGCAATGGAATGTTTTTCAGTCAAGATGAGAAAAAATTCGCCAGACTGTGGATTGGAATTTGGGCGACTCTATGTACACTCAGCTGTTTATTTACTGTACTGACATTCTGATTGATACAGATCGGTTTCGATACCCTGAGAGGCCTATTATATTTCTGTCAGTATGTTATTTGATGGTAGCTGCTGCTTTACGTAATGGGATGGACTTCAGGAGACAGCATTAGCTGCCAGGGCCCATTCCAATCATCCATTAAAGGAACAAGACTTTTGATTTCAGTCATCACACAAGGCACTAAACATGAACCATGCACTATACTGTTTATGATTGTTTACTTCTTCAGTATGGCATCTAGCATATGGTGGGTCATTCTGACCCTGACTTGGTTCCTGGCAGCTGGTCTGAAGTGGGGCCATGAAGCCATAGAGGCTAATTCACAGTACTTCCATTTGGCAGCTTGGGCTGTGCCTGCTGTTAAGACTATTTCCATATTAGCTATGGAAAAAGTGGATGGTAAGCAATTTTTCTTTCATGTGAATGTTTTTCTCAGTACAGTGGGCTATGCTATTATCCAATGCAATTCCACCCACATTATTATTGATTTGATTCATTAGTGTAGATTTCTGTTAGAAAAATACTTAGGTACTGCTCTTTTGGTTCTATTGTTTTTGCAAATAAGTTATCTAAGCATCATAGATAGTTACAAATGCATTTTATGATAATTATTATTATTGTTTCAGGGGACATACTATCTGGTGTATGCTACGTGGGACTATGGGATGCTGAATCTCTGCGTGGTTTTGTTCTAGGCCCCATTGTGTGTGTACTTGGTACTGGGCACTGTCTTCTTGTTGGCTGGTTTTGTTTCCCTCTTCCGCATAAGAACTGTGATGAAACATGATGGCACTAAAACAGATAAACTAGAAAAGCTGATGATTCGTATAGGAACATTTGGAGTACTCTATACAGTACCTGCATTGATTGTAATTGCTTGCTTGTTTTATGAACAAGCCCGTTTTGATGACTGGATGGTAACATGGCAGCGTGACTTATGCCCTTCTGATGTATCTCCTTGCACAACAGTAACACGCGAAGTTTCAGTATTAACAAACAAATAGAGCACTTCCAAAATTAACGTAATCCACAACCTTCCCATTATAATTTTAGCTAACAAAGTAAAAAATAAAAAGAATACTTTTATCTTTTCACATTACACAAACCATGATGAAACACTTTATTCAATTTAACTCAATAAATGCATTTTTAATCTCGAAATGCAATATAAATACAGGAAGAAAGGCAGCCATCAAACAAGCTCCAAAGACAAGCTCTAAAAAAAAAACACAGTTTCAAAGTTTCTGAACGTTTGAAAGAAATGTTTTGAAATCTGTCTAAAAACCCCTATTAGACCATGCGATATCAAGACTGTCTTACTAAGACTTAGCATAGTGTAATAGCACTTAGCAAGTTAGTCTGTCTAATTAGACCGATCGAGTGGATTCGGCCGTGCTTACTTGCTTACTTGCTTGACATCGCGTGGTGTAATAAGACTTAGCACGCTTAGACCGCTCAGTCAGCGCTCATCCGCCGCACAGGAGAGACGTCTGTATTTTGATTATATGGAGTAATTAATTTCAAAAGATGTTCAAAGTTAGCAACTCCTACTCTAAAGAGTCAGATGGTTCCAAAACACTCAATATTTGCATATTTGATAATTTTTCACCGCAGAAGTAAATACTTCTTTACCCATATTCTTCTTTTGTTTTTTTAATAATTTATTCAGACTTATAGTCGCGGTAAGAGCTACGGCAATTTTCTGGTATTTCTAAAGTTTTCCCATGACTCTTACGACAACCGTCGCTGACAGAGTTCGCCTAGCAAATGAGTTAGCATGCGATATTCAGCACAGTGTAATAGCGAGCTTGTCTAATTAGACTGTTAAACCCCTATTAGACCATGCGATATCAAGACAGACTTACTAAGACTTAAAGGCCGCTATTAGACCATGCGATATCAAGACAGTCTTACTAAGACAGTCTAACAGTCTAATTAGACAAGCTCGCTATTACACTGTGCTGAATACCGCATGCTAACTCATTTGCAAAGGCGGACTCTGTCAGCGACGGGTTTAAACCCCTATTAGACCATGCGATATCAAGACAGACTTACTAAGACTTAGCATAGTGTAATAGGACTTAGCAAGTTAGTCTGTCTAATTAGACCGATCGAGTGGATTCGGCCGTGCTTACTTGCTTACTTGCTTGACATCGCGTGGTGTAATAAGACTTAGCACGCTTAGACCGCTCAGTCAGCGCTCATACCGACCGCACAGGACAGACGTCTGTATTTTGATTATATGGAGTAATTAAGTTTCAAAAGATGTTCAAAGTTAGCAACTCCTACTCTAAAGAGTCAGATGGTTCCAAAACACTCAATATTTGCATATTTTGATAATTTTTCCCGCAGCAGTAAATACTTCTTTACCCATATTCTTCTTTTGTTTTTTTTAATATTTATTCATACTAATAGTCGCGGTAAGAGCTACGGCAATTTTCTGGTATTTCTAAAGTTTTCCCATGACTCTTACGACAACCGTCGCTGACAGAGTCCGCCTTGCAAATGAGTTAGCATGCGGTATTCAGCACAGTGTAATAGCGAGCTTGTCTAATTAGACTGTTAGACTGTCTTAGTAAGACTGTCTTGATATCGCATGGTCTAATAGAGGCTTTAGCATAGTGTAATAGGACTTAGCAAGTTAGTCTGTCTAATTAGACCGATCGAGTGGATTCGGCCGTGCTTACTTGCTTACTTGCTTGACATCGCGTGGTGTAATAAGACTTAGCACGCTTAGACCGCTCAGTCAGCGCTCATCCGCCGCACAGGACAGACGTCTGTATTTTGATTATATGGAGTAATTAATTTCAAAAGATGTTCAAAGTTAGCAACTCTACTCTAAAGAGTCAGATGGTTCCAAAACACTCAATATTTGCATATTTGATAATTTTTCCCGCAGCAGTAAATACTTCTTAACCCATATTCTTCTTTTGTTTTTTTAATATTTATTCATACTAATAGTCGCGGTAAGAGCTACGGCAATTTTCTGGTATTTCTAAAGTTTTCCCATGACTCTTACGACAACCGTCGCTGACAGAGTCCGCCTTGCAAATGAGTTAGCATGCGGTATTCAGCACAGTGTAATAGCGAGCTTGTCTAATTAGACTGTTAGACTGTCTTAGTAAGACTGTCTTGATATCGCATGGTCTAATAGAGGCTTTAGACTGTCCTTAGTAAGACTGTCTTGAAATCGCATAGTCTAATAGGGGTTTTATATTTCAAAAACACCAAATCATGTTTATCGATGCAATTTTCTTTTTCTGATCTTTGATTAATACGGTTGTTCTTGAAATAATTTTATTTCAACGCGTTTAAAATTTAAATGGAACCGTAGTTTCTTAACGCATTTAATCCTGTTTTTAATATTTTCATAGATAAATAAAATTATAACCCCTATTAGACTATGCGATTTCAAGACAGTCTTACTAAGACAGTCTAAAGCCTCTATTAGACCATGCGATATCAAGACAGTCTTACTAAGACAGTCTAACAGTCTAATTAGACAAGCTCGCTATTACACTGTGCTGAATACCGCATGCTAACTCATTTGCAAGGCGGACTCTGTCAGCGACGGTTGTCGTAAGAGTCATGGGAAAACTTTAGAAATACCAGAAAATTGCCGTAGCTCTTACCGCGACTATTAGTATGAATAAATATTAAAAAAACAAAAGAAGAATATGGGTAAAGAAGTATTTACTGCTGCGGGAAAAATTATCAAATATGCAAATATTGAGTGTTTTGGAACCATCTGACTCTTTAGAGTAGGAGTTGCTAACTTTGAACATCTTTTGAAATTAATTACTCCATATAATCAAAATACAGACGTCTGTCCTGTGCGGCGGATGAGCGTCTGACTGAGCGGTCTAAGCGTGCTAAGTCTTATTACACCACGCGATGTCAAGCAAGTAAGCAAGTAAGCACGGCCGAATCCACTCGATCGGTCTAATTAGACAGACTAACTTGCTAAGTCCTATTACACTATGCTAAAGCCTCTATTAGACCATGCGATATCAAGACAGTCTTACTAAGACAGTCTAACAGTCTAATTAGACAAGCTCGCTATTTACACTGTGCTGAATACCGCATGCTAACTCATTTGCAAGGCGGACTCTGTCAGCGACGGTTTGTCGTAAGAGTCATGGGAAAACTTTAGAAATACCAGAAAATTGCCGTAGCTCTTACCGCGACTATTAGTATGAATAAATATTAAAAAACAAAAGAAGAATATGGGTAAAGAAGTATTTACTGCTGCGGGAAAAATTATCAAATATGCAAATATTGAGTGTTTTGGAACCATCTGACTCTTTAGAGTAGGAGTTGCTAACTTTGAACATCTTTTGAAATTAATTACTCCATATAATCAAAATACAGACGTCTGTCCTGTGCGGCGGATGAGCGCTGACTGAGCGGTCTAAGCGTGCTAAGTCTTATTACACCACGCGATGTCAAGCAAGTAAGCAAGTAAGCACGGCCGAATCCACTCGATCGGTCTAATTAGACAGACTAACTTGCTAAGTCCTATTACACTATGCTAAGTCTTAGTAAGTCTGTCTTGATATCGCATGGTCTAAATAGGGGTTTAAACCCGTCGCTGACAGAGTCCGCCTTGCAAATGAGTTAGCATGCGGTATTCAGCACAGTGTAATAGCGAGCTTGTCTAATTAGACTGTTAGACTGTCTTAGTAAGACTGTCTTGATATCGCATGGTCTAATAGCGGCTTTAAGTCTTAGTAAGTCTGTCTTGATATCGCATGGTCTAATAGGGGTTTAACAGTCTAATTAGACAAGCTCGCTATTACACTGTGCTGAATATCGCATGCTAACTCATTTGCTAGGCGAACTCTGTCAGCGACGGTTGTCGTAAGAGTCATGGGAAAACTTTAGAAATACCAGAAAATTGCCGTAAGCTCTTACCGCGACTATAAGTATGAATAAATATTAAAAAAACAAAAGAAGAATATGGGTAAAGAAGTATTTACTTCTGCGGGAAAAATTATCAAATTATGCAAATATTGAGTGTTTTGGAACCATCTGACTCTTTAGAGTAGGAGTTGCTAACTTTGAACATCTTTTGAAATTAATTACTCCATATAATCAAAATACAGACGTCTCTCCTGTGCGGCGGAAATGAGCGCTGACTGAGCGGTCTAAGCGTGCTAAGTCTTATTACACCACGCAGATGTCAAGCAAGTAAGCAAGTAAGCACGGCCGAATCCACTCGATCGGTACTAATTAGACAGACTAACTTGCTAAGTGCTATTACACTATGCTAAGTCTTAGTAAGACAGTCTTGATATCGCATGGTCTAATAGGGGTTTTAGACAGATTTCAAACATTTCTTTCAAACGTTCAGAAACTTTGAAACTGTGTTTTTTTTTTAGAGCTTGTCTTTGGAGCTTGTTTGATGGCTGCCTTTCTTCCTGTATTTATATTGCATTTCGAGATTAAAAATGCATTTATTGAGTTAAATTGAATAAAGTGTTTCATCATGGTTAGTGTAATGTGAAAGATAAAAGTATTCTTTTTATTTTTACTTTGTTAGCTAAAATTATAATGGGAAGGTTGTGGATTACGTTAATTTTGGAAGTGCTCTATTTGTTTGTTAATACTGAAACTTCGCGTGTTACTGTTGTGCAAGGAGATACATCAGAAGGGCATAAGTCACGCTGCCATGTTACCATCCAGTCATCAAAACGGGCTTGTTCATAAAACAAGCAAGCAATTACAATCAATGCAGGTACTGTATAGAGTACTCCAAATGTTCCTAAACGAATCATCAGCTTTTCTAGTTTATCTGTTTTAGTGCCATCATGTTTCATCACAGTTCTTATGCGGAAGAGGGAAACAAAACCAGCCAACAAGAAGACAGTGCCCAGTACCAAGTACACACACAATGGGGCTAGAACAAAACCACGCAGAGATTCAGCATCCCATAGTCCCACGTAGCATACACCAGATAGTATGTCCCCTGAAACAATAATAATAATTATCATAAAATGCATTTTGTAACTATCTATGAATGCTTAGATAACTTATTTGCAAAAACAATAGAACCAAAAGAGCAGTACCTAAGTATTTTTCTAACAGAAATCTACACTAATGAATCAAATCAATTAATAATGTGGGTTGGAATTGCATTGGATAATAGCATAGCCCACTGTACTGAGAAAACTTTCACATGAAAGAAAAAATTGCTTACCATCCACTTTTTCCCATAGCTAATATGAAAATAGTCTTAACAGCAGGCACAGCCCAAGCTGCCAAATGGAAGTACTGTGAATTAGCCTCTATGGCTTCATGGCCCCACTTCAGACCAGCTGCCAGGAACCAAGTCAGGGTCAGAATGACCCACCATATGCTAGATGCCATACTGAAGAGAAGTAAACAATCATAAACAGTATAGTGCATGGTTCATGTCTTTAGTGCCTTGTGTGATGACTGAAATCAAAAGTCTTGTTCCTTTAATGGATGATTGGAATGGGCCCTGGCAGCTAATGCTGTCTCCTGAAGTCCATCCCATTACGTAAGCAGCAGCTACCATCAAATAACATACTGACAGAAATATAATAGGGCCTCTCAGGGTATCGAAACCGATCTGTATCAATCAGGAATGTCAGTACAGTAAATAAACAGCTGAGTGTACATAGAGTCGCCCAAATTCCAATCCACAGTCTGGCA
>JARACY010003264.1:0-34715 GCA_029255725.1 Scrobipalpa atriplicella
CGATGTGGTCATTTTGTATGAAAAAGCAAATTTTTTTTTTTTCATTTCCTGAAAAAAATTCCTGGTGGTAGTTGTTCAGTTTCGTTGACTGAGCAACCCCTATAAGTTTGCGGGACGCTGTCCCTTACACCCCGTATAAAGTAAAACAAAATATCACACTTTTCAAGACCCTTTTTTAAACATTATACACAGCTACACGCAACCTATGGAGATACACTAAAAAAGTGATCTGCCGTCCAAAAACAGGGGACTGTTGGGGGCTATCACGACTTCGAGGCTGTCTTGAGCAAGCGAGTGGCATCCTTGTCCTTGCTGTCCGGAGAACGAGTGATCGCGGAAAAGGAGAATTTTAACTTTTACTAACATAGTTTTAAGTACCCAAATAAAAAAAACTTACACCAGGATTCATCGGTTGGATCTACTCAAAACCCACACTACAAGAAGAAGTATCTACCAACACTATATCTATGTGTATAAAGTCTGATTTAAATGTTTTCAATTTCAATGACAGAACTTCAAGTTCAACCCGAAAGTGAACACAATCTTCGTGTCAAAAGTGGCGGACACGAGCTTCGATCTGCCGGAAGCCAACGTGCTCATTCAGATCTCGTCGCACGGAGGGTCGAGGCGGCAGGAGGCGCAGAGATTGGGTCAGTGGAATCCACAAATCTTATCTTATGTTTTAAATTTGATACTTGAAGTGTTAATTTGCGCGGTGGCTTAGAGGTATGGCGTCGGCACGGTACGCCAAAGGTCGAGGGTTCGAATCCCTCCTGCGCAAATGTTTGAATTGTTTATTTACATGTTTTAAATCTTATCTTACTTATCTATCACAATATCGTCCCTGCTGGGCAAAATCCTCCCTCATCTCCTTCAGCTAATTTTTATTTTGAGCTACCAAGCGCCAGGCCAATCCTTCGATCACGAATATTTGAACTAGCTTCCTGTGGCTTAAGTTTGGTCAAAAAATTTTTGTTTGCAACAGGTCGTATTCTACGAGCCAAAAAAGGAGCAATAGCAGAAGAATACAACGCGTTCTTCTACACGCTCGTGTCACAGGACACACTGGAGATGGCGTACAGCAGGAAGAGGCAGCGGTTCCTTGTCAACCAGGGGTACAGCTACAAGGTAACTTGCATACAATCACTCCTCTATCCCTTACGGCGTAGGCAATGGCGTAGCTACCCAGGGACAAGGCGCCCCCCAATCTCGGGGGGCCCCCAACTCGCGTTCTATGAGTTGATGTGCCTGATAATGATTATTTAATTATCATTATCAAGTAGCTTTGCATTTTTTAAATATGGTATTAACTATTTGTATAAATCCTTAGTAGGGGCCTCGGTTCCCAGGGCCCTTGGTCACCTAGCTACGCCACTGGGCGTGTGGGCGTAGGCAGAGCATCTCAGATATTTCCTAATTTATATTGTTGTTTATTATTATTACAGGTGATAACGGAACTAAAGGGTATGGACACGGATACAGAATTGTTTTACGGAAGTCGCGAAGAACAAGGAAATCTGCTGCAACAAGTTAGTACAATTTTATTTAAAAAAATGGGTGTTTGTTTTTACTTATGTACGCGCATTATAGTCCATCTATGCTGCCATCTCTTTTCGGACTCCCATTACAGAAAATTACAGGAATGGGCTTACTTATCGAAGTCAATGTTATCACTTTATTCAACTGCCTCCGTGGTCTAGTGGTTTGAGGGGAACGCAAGTGCTTTTGGGTGTTTTAAAATATCTGACACCAGGGTTCATCGGGTCGTAAGACTCGAAACCCACACGACAGATGAAATGATTGAAGCGACGACATGTCTTTCCTAGGTATTGGCAGCATCAGAGACAGATTGCGAGGACGAACGCGAGCTGGGCCCGGGCGGGAGCGGCGGCGCGCGCCGAGCTGGCGGCACACTGTCGTCACTGGCCGGCGCTGATGATGCACTGTACGTGGAGCACCGGCGCGGTGGACAGCACAATAAACATCCGCTCTTCAAGAGGTTCCGCTACTAGACGTAAGTTATTGTTTCAGTTTATCCTGGAAAAAAAAGGAAGGAAGTGGAAGGAGTGGACGTTAGTAGACTTACTTCAGAAAAGGAAGAAATTCTGTTTACAGTATTTTTTTCTAGTTAATTTATGTCGAAAGAATTACCTGAACTCATGATTAGTCTGTTACTTTTAATTATCTTACTCTTCAAAGGAAACCGAATTTACTGAAAAAAATATGGTTGACGTAATTTCAATTCCCGTCGAAAGTATAAAAACATGGAAGGTAAAAACAGGCGCTCGTTGAAGTCTTTTCCACGTATCGTTTATCTTATCACGCATGTAAAAGACATCAACGCGAACGTTTTTGCATTTTACCTATCCGGGATCATTTATTTGGATTACTTTGATCATAATTTTTATTTTCTTTTGTTGTATTTTAGTTCTATATTTTTATTTGTTTCAGGATTGCACATTAAAAAAAATACAAGTTAAATTATGAACGACGACAATGAAGCTAATAAATTCCATTTCATAAACACATATTTTTTAATTATCTTATCCTAACTACCTCATACTCTTTTACGCTTTTACCATTATTTCTTCTTGTTAACTATAACATTTCTGTACAGTAAACAAGAGGACGGCAATGGAGTTCCGGAGTGGGCGATCGTGGAGCTCCAGGGGCTGGTCCAGATGAAGAAGGAAGGCGTCGTGGGCCCCGCGGTGGTGGGCGACCTCCACTACTTCAACAGAAACCGCCATCCAGTTTTAATTCTCGGCCACCACGTGCTCAACGGTAAAGAGACCAAGCTGGAACAACCCATGGCGGTGCTGGAAAAGGTCACCAAAGATGAGAAGACGGAATACAAAGTGAAAGCTATTATAAAGAAGAAATTGTTGTTCAAGTCGCGGCCGAAGCCGATTATTTCCAATGTTTCCGAGAAAGTCTGATTGTTGAATAAAAGTTCTGATTTCTTATAATTCTGTTTTCTTTTTTTTTTAAGTACTACATCCTAATTTCCGAAGATAAGAAAATAGGAATACAGCCATATATATTATGATAGACTGTTTAAGGTGGTCTAGGTGTGGAAATGGAAATGGAGTGTAACGTATGTATGTAGCCTTATGTAGGTACTCTGCTCACAAAACTGAAAGACCATAGGTATATTCGTGGTTGCAAAATACGCGTCACTTTCTATCATGAGAGAACTATATGGTAACATTAATTTGTGAACAATACAATAAAATAATAAGCTCCTTTATTATTATCATTTATTATTACATAAAGTAATTCACAATGTGAGATATGACAATATTATTTATTACACAATATATCTGTGTCTTAAAACTAGAACCCAGAAAACCTCAATTTATTTTACAGGTTGCCAATACGCACTAAAATTATTTTCCTTATTTCTATCATTTGGATTGTTAACTTCTATTTATTGGTGTGATTTTCAAAAGTTTGCACAGTCAAACAACATTAGGTTATAAACTCAAAACGCCTGTAGGAACCTTATAGCAAATACATCGAATTGTACTTAAACAGTATTTTTACGTTTTTCATAATTTACTGTCATTTCTTTATCATTTTTATGAAAACTAAGTCTCGCAAGATGTTTTTACTTTTAGACATATTCGCGTGATTTGCTTTTATCAATGATACAACCGATTATTTTAATCTTTTACTCTAGTTCCATTCAAAATATTCATACACATCAATTTCAGGTCTACCTAATTTACTTACTTTCAACAAATTCGAATCCAGACCCACCTAAGACAATATAGTATATGTGGGTTTTCCACACAATTTGTACTATGTGGCCATGAATTAAAAGAAATTGAATTCTTTAATGTCGTTTGACATACAAGCAAAGCTCACCAATTATTTAAGATAGAACATTCTTCATTTTAGAAACTAATTTTATTCCAAGTTGGAATATGATTGCACCCTATGTTATAATTATACGTTTATAAGTAACTACACAGTGTAGTGATCAATATACTTTTTTTTTAAATTAAGAAAGGCACTTATTATTTAAAATCAAGAATCCAATGGAACATAAATTATTGCTATTCTTAATGTAAATATAACTTATAGAATAATAGAACTAGATAATTCTAAGAAACCGGCGGAAAGTGGTGACAAAGACGAGAAGTGAAAGTTAAACTACGAGTGTAACGAATACACGAAACATTTAGACAAATGAAATGATTCTACTAACGTGCCGCGTGAAGTGAAACAACCAGCCAGAAACAAAAAGAATCATTCAGTGACGGTACTCCATACTTCTTCCATGGACCAAAATATTCCATTACTTTCAAATATGACAACATAAGAAATAACATGACATGCATCGCATCTTTTAGTTTTCTATGTCTTCTTTCACTTAAGAGCTGGGCTCAAGTTTCCTATATGGGGAGTAAAAAAAATAGCTAATCAAACTTTGGGGTATGACCCATGAAACTGAACAACTTTCCCCAAGAAACATAGGTCGAAATATGAAATAAAAAATGGTGTTAGCAGCTCCATCCATTTGGTATGGGAGGGACAATTTTTTTTTATATTTCGTACCCTGTTTCTTGGCGAAAGTCGTTCAGTTTCATGGGTAGGGTCACATCCGTTCGGTCAGCTAATTTTTTTACACCCAGTATGTCATAAAAAAAAAGATAATAGTAATGCGAGTTCAAAAATAGGTAAATCACTTGCAGCTATATTCTTGTTGTTTCTGACCAGGTGCGAACTTTGGTTGGGATATCCAACTATTACTTTAATCTAAAATTATAAACTCATAAACGTCTAAACAAGGACATAAACAATTTCATCTACAACGTAACATATTAATTAATCTAAAACTAATCTAACAACACCTCATTCTCTAAAAACTGCTTTATGAGAATAGTTTTAGGAGCAGAAGAATTCAAGAACTGAAATTATTTTGATTTTGTCGCGATAATATAAGTAATGTAAATTGATATAGAAAAATAGACAAATATCTAAAGCAGTTATTAAAGAATGCATCATGCCGCAGGCAATAAATGTACCTTGGTAAAATTTTGTCAGTCAAATAATATATTTTCTGAACTGCAGTCACTTTTATTATTTTAGTTGAATATGCAAAACAATAGCCTTATTTTCGAATGATTAAATTAGGATAAACAAGATTTAAATAATAGTAGATTTTATTACGTGGGAGTAAAATAATATTTTTAAGGCGAGGGCGTTTTTTTGAATCCAGAGCGAAGTGAGGGATTCTAGAGTAGAATCCCGAGCGTAGCGAGGGATTCTAAAGTAGAATCCTGAACGTAGCGAGGGATTCAAAGTACGTCGCCCGAGCCAAAAATATTTTTGCTCCCGAGTGATACACTCTACTTTTCATCCCCCTCTATGAGAAAAAAAGGCGCCTAACTAACACTTGTAAATTTAAATATAATAGAATAACAATGTTATAGGTAATTTCACTGCTAGAAGACCTCATTTTGAATATTTAATAATTCGTAAAAAGAGTCGAAAACACGGGCTCGTGCATTTTCAATTTTTTTTTATCAGCCGTCGCGCTGTCTAACCAGCCAGCGTACCATTATTTGAATTCGACATCTATTTTGTTTTCACTCCGCGTCAGTCATGCCAAATCAAGAAAAAAGAAAAAGAGGTTCCAAATTCAAAAAGTGCGATTAAAAGTTCTTTTAATCGCACTTATTTTCATAAAGAGGATTAAAATCTCATTTTTACCCTGCTGGGACAGTCTCTAGCAAAGAGGAGAGTAATAGTACCTATGTCGCTTAGAAGCATCAACTTTAGGCGCACTTATATGCGATTAAAGTCGTCGTTTTCGAATAGATGGGATGAAAAAACATTTATGTTATAATTGGCTATCAAGAATTTAAATGGCAGCCTGCACACATATGGAATACCTTATTTGCGACAAATCGTCAAAGTATTAAAAACTAGGAAATAAAAAGGTTTGCTGATTGCAATCTTAAGCGGGTCCAATATTTTGTGTTTAGCCCGGACGACAGAATTTTAATTTTGAAGTAACATTTTATAAACCTTTTGAAGCACAATACCCATCAATGTTGCCGTTTGGTGTGTTGAATGTTTACAATTGTAACATTGGTATCGATTCGGTTTTAGACACAACTTATTTTAGTTTAATCCTGTCATTTTCTAAAATGTGAATAAAAAAGAGACAGAAAGACAACAGCTGATTTTAATCCTGTCAAAGTGACGTATAGTGCGTAAAATAAGACCACACCATCTAGTTCGCCGTCTTATTTATGGTGTGTAGCGTCACTTTGGCAGAATTATAAGTTGTATTTCTGTTTCATTTTTTATTCTTTTAGAAAGTGACAGGACTAATCAAATAAGTTAAGTTGTGTCGACCATCGAATCGGTACCATTGTAGCCTTTTGAGTGTTATCTATTGATTCAGGACGGCACGCAGGGACTCCTGTCCCTCGACCGAAGTCCAGTACTCCACAAGCATGTCGCGCTCGCGCAGCAGTCCCGACAGGAACGTGCTCTCCGAGTCACTGCTCTTGCTTAGGTTCAGCAACTGCTTCTTCAGAAGTACACTCTGTAACAAACAGTACAGAATTAACACTTTATTTTATGGTGATGGTAAATAAACCTCTTCCATGCTGAACTGCCGATAGAAATACATAGAATGTTCCAGCTGCTCTTTCTCCCGGGCATGCTGTAGAAGTCAGCAATAGCGATTCGAGGGTTACAGGATGTTGTAATTTAGGCGATGGGCTGACAACCTGTCACTATAGCGATACACATTACAATCTAAAATTTCTCTCAATATTTGTCAGACGTGGGAAGGCGTCATTTACTAGGCGTTTAACGCTCCGTCCACCCCGTAAGGGATAAAGGCTGAATGTATGTATGTATGTAAGGTAAATAAAACAAAATACAATCATAAGATGTGAAACCGGTTCAATCATATGTGAAACCGGTACAATCAAAATATGTATGTGAAAGTTAGTTCAAATGGTTCAAACGGAAAGTTCTAGTTCAAGTTCGTTTTGAAGATTGTAGCTCTTTGACGCTAAACCTACGGCTGACCTTATTTGAATGTATATTGTTACCTATAGATCTCACCGCGGGTGAAACAGAATGCTGGAAAGCAATCATATAAACAAGAGCTGCTCTGCCAAAAGAAGTCTTAATCGACCAAATATTTCTCTGCCGACCAAATACGAGCAATGTTAGCAGTAACAAGTTTTCTGCTGTAAATATTACAAGTTTATCACGTTATCGATGTGGGTTACGACCTAATAATTCATACTACACTACAGAGTTTAATTTATTAGTGCAGTCAATACTCTAAATGTGGACACTCAGTATAGTATTATTGTGCATATGTGCTTCTGTTATTTCCAATAGCAATCATGATAATGAAACTGAAGCTCCTGTTCTATATTACTATGGCTTAGTAAGTACCAATTTTGTAATAACAACTAGTTTTGAAGTATGAACAAAGATCTGTTTTCATTATGGAAAGGTGTCCAGTTTCAAGGCAAGATCAAGCCTACTTCGGCTTTGTTGATGTTTATAGCCATAAATCGCTTATAGAGAATGTTTGTCGAACAAATCATAAGTAATAGGAAATGTTGCTGCCCAGTCCACTTCCTACTGTGGAATGATATGACACTGATACCCGTCAACTATTTACTTATTACAGGAAGAAAGCGAGCGCAGCCTACCACTATGTGAGGCTCATCAAGCATGTTCAGCGTTCATAGAGCGGTCTTGGCGAAGGCCGGCGCTCGTGCGACTATGCCGCTGCGCGCGACGGCTGCGCTGCGATACTCCCGCGCAGAAACACTCGCAACTTGAGATCAACAACCGCGCATTCTTTCAGGTAAGGTTTCTACTCCTAGTTTCTACTATACAGAAAGAAAGCGAGCGCAGCCTACCACTGCGACACTCCCGCGCAGAAACACTCGCTACTCGAGATCAACAACCGCGCATTCTTTCAGATAAAAGATCTAGACTAGCAGAAAGCTCAGAGCTATCTTCTCGATTACGAGAAGAATTGTCTGATTGACAGGATCCCTTAGTCGACTTTTACCGTCTAGAAAAGCCATCTCTTTCTCAACTTACTTCCATCCCATGAGCATTCTGGCAGCCGGGATTTAGGCCTGTTGTATAGCTAAATATTAATTCCTAGTTTCTACATCTATGCAATGGCACAGAATATATAATAGTACTAGGCAATGGTTATTGTAGGTAGCGAACGGTAGATCAATAAATTAATATAATGCATTTTCTTTTACAGTTCTGCCATCCCGTCACGAGCTGGCCGCAATGTCAATTTGGGAAAACGCCACTCACGGTCCAGACAAAATACGAGCGCCTAAACCCAGACGAACTTGAACAGCTACATCACAAGAACGTGCAACTCGATCCACCCAAAATCATAGTCAACTGCCGGTGCCGAGAACCCAACTACTGGAAACTGAATACGACCACAGAATTCGACGAAATTCAGGCATTTCGATGCGCTTCCTTACCACCTTGTTGGTCAGGAGATTATTGCGGCAACTTCAATGATATGGACGCATTGTACCAATCGTGCCTCTGCCCTAAGCATCATATTTGTGTACATAATGGTGGAATTCCGAGCCATTGGATTTCAGAGTTGCTTTACAGAGGGAAAGGGTGGAAGGCTTATTGTCAGCGCATAGGGGACTATAGTGACGACGATTATTATGATTAGTTGAAGTGATTTTGCCTAATAAAAAAATAACTTGATGATTGTATGTTTCATTGAGCCTCTATTTTCTTGTGTAGAGGAAGCTAATACGAGCGGAAACCGATCCACGACCTCCAGAGAGCCTAAGGCTTCATACATACAGACCAACGGCAGGTACGACCGCAGCCGCCGCCGTCACAATCTGTCGGGGGGTAGCCGCAACGACGCGACAGCACACAGCAGCCAGCCGTCGCGGGTTGTCGCCGACTTCAAAAACCCTAATTAAAATATAGTTGAATATCCTACCTGTGCGGGTTGGCTAGCGAGCTCCTTCGCGACACAGCGCACGCAGTCCCGCGCGGCCGGCACGCTGCGGGATACCAAACCTCCTGCTAAAGCCTCTGCTGCCGACACGGAACGTCCAAACGCCAATAGGTCATTTATCTGGGGACAATATACTCAAGGTTGATTTAACAGCAAAAAAACACACTGCATCAACACTGCTGATGCCGTATTTTTGAATTACTCGAACTTCAATACGCATACGAAAGAGTAACATTTGCATGCTATTTCCATACTATTTGGCATGCGAATGTTGCCTTTCGAATACGAATGTTGATTCGAGTGGTTCAAGATACGGCTCCTGGACATAGAACTATCCGAAGGTGCGCCATTAAGCGCGGTGTACTGGTCTTCCTATCCAGTTTCTGCCAATCACCAATCATAGGTAATTGTTCCATCTGGCAAGAGGGTGTGAATGTGGCCTCTATTTGGGAATTAATTTTCCGACTCAACTTGCTTATTCTGTGTAGTTAGTTAATAAACTACGCCTTACCAATGCCTGCGATATTTTCGAGCATCGTGTAGTAAGAGCAGCCACTCCGGGCAACGGCGGCGAGGTCCTGATGGCGAAGGTTGCGTCCTCGGAGGCTATGGCCACGTCGCTTAGAGCCACCATCGCTAAAGCCACGCCAGTACACGCGCCCCAGACACCGCTAATCATCAGTTTACTGTGGCTTTCCACCGAGCACAGGAGAGACCTAGAAAATACAGTGATTTTCTTATTTTTGAAGATTTTTCAGCCTTTTTATCAAGCATTCCTTACAGAGCAAAGACCTTCCCTTTCTCTTTCCACCATTCGCAATCACGAGTGATGTTTTGCCAGTCTTAAATTGTTTAATAAGTCTTTCTATTTATGTAATTTTTTAGGACATAATACAAAAAATGCAGGTTTATAAAATGAATAGTTGAAAGTTCCAAAATCAAGTGTTGTACACACTATTATTACTTATTATACTAGTTTATCAGGCCTTGCCAGGCAATAAACATTTATAGAGAAATATTAAAATAGTACACACCTGACTCCTTCAGCTATTGCATGTGCGTAATTCATTCTGGTTTCCATTTTATCATCCAAGAGAGGTCCTAGGTCCAAGTCTGAACATAAAGTTCCGCATTCAGATGTCAGCAGTGTAACAGACACATCCTTTCTGTTGTTTACTTTCAGTAATGCCTGCTCTAACTCTTCCAACATCTGGAAAAAAGATACATAGGTTTTTTAGTACATTAAAAATATTTGAGCTCTTTAACTTCAGAATCATGTCTTACCTCAACACTACAAACTGATCCCGATTTCCTAATACAAATTTCTGCCAATCTTTGGTCAAATTGGACAGTTAGGTGTTTATACTTTTCAATATTTTCATTTGCCACATTACTCTCCTTTTCTATTGACGCGTTTTTCGAAGCACGCTTCTGTTTCGGTGGCTTATCAGTCTTAGTGGTGCTCTCTCTCTTTCTCTTGTTAAGGGCTAGAGACAACTTTGTGTTTAGCTTCTCCTTTATGGACAGACAGTCATCTTTGTTGATGATTTCTGAGGCAGAGTTGTTAGCTTCTGCCATGAAGATGTCTGATTTGTCATTGTCAGTGGATTCTTCAAGGGTGTTGTTAGGAGTAGCTGCGGGCGGCGCCGCGCGAGGTGTCCCCTCTACGCTGAGTCGGCGCGGGCTCATGCAAGCACTCGAATACGAGCTGGACGAGTGTCGCCGATAAATAATAGAATCATCTGCACTGTGAGTCTCAAAATCATCAATTGCAGATGGAGACTTCACTGAACCACTCACAGATGATCTAGACGACTTTCCACCTGATATTTTTTTAGCCTCTCCATCACCTTTAACCTCCTTCTTCCTCTCCCTAAACTTCATCACATCTTTATTGCCCTCAGGAGTAGAACTCTGCATCTTCTTAATAATTTCTGCTTTGGTTCTCATGTTTTTCTTTCCCTTTGGTGCTTCAGGGGTGAGCTGATAAATCATGTTGACAGCACCCTCATCCATCAATAATTTATCTACTTCTGTCAACCTCTTGTTTTGTTTGCAGCTGTTCTTAGCTGCAGGCTTCTTCCACTGCAATTTGGCAGTGGGTGATTTAGATTTAGCTCTCTGAGGAGTAGTAGTCTCAGGCTTGATTTTTTTGGGAGGTGGCTGTTCTTTTTCAGTTTGTGGCTCTTTTGTCTTAGCATTAAGTTTAGCTTTTGTAAACGTATCAGGGTTGTCTGGGTCAAATGGGACCTTCTTTTTGATTACTCTACCTACTCTTCCTCTTTGTGGCTGACTTTCATCGCCACTTTTACTTTGGCCTGTTGCCTGTCCTTCAACTGAGGGGGAATCTGTAGATGTTCTGATGGATGCCTCATTTTTTGTTTCTACATGGTCCTCTGTTTTAGCTGGTTGGTCTTTACTCATTTCATTTTCTGCAATATTCTGATTGGACTGGTCTGCTTCAGTAGGTTCATCATCATCCCAATCCTGCACAAGAGTATTTACAATACTAACATTTTTCTGTTCTTCTACAGCTGTACTTGTTACATCTGCTGTAATTTCTTCAGTTTTATTTTCAATTTCTTGTGGTTCTTCTTTGGGAGGAACAATATTCTCTGTATCTTTATTTTCCTTTCTTCTACCTCGCCGTTTCTTCGGGGTTTCATCTTTAGCCATCTTGCTTGGACTTTTACTTTCAGATTTGTTCCTTGATGTGCGCTGAAGTCTCGATAGTTGCTTTAACGCAATCTGTGCATCACGCATTCTTTTGGATTTTGCAGCATCAGTCTGACCATCAACTTCGTTGATTAATGGTGGCTCATCATTTCCTTCTAGAATATCCAAAAGTTCCTCTTTGTTAAAAACTTCTTCACCCATACTCCCATTATTATTTTCACCATGGTCTGTAGTATCAGATGATCTCAGCGCTTCACTCAATTCAATACCTTGACTCAAATCACTTAGAATATTATTAGCACTATCATTACTAATAATCATGTTATTTGAGTCTGGCACATCCTCTTCGCTCTTCTCCACCAATATTTCAGTCCTCAAGGTAACCTTATCAGGAGAAGTCTCTGAGCAGTCTACTTCCATACTAGACCCTTCAATAGTCACCTCATTGCAAAGAATAGCTTCAGAGGTATCTATTGAAGTTTCTATTAACTCCTCAGAGACTTCGCCTGTTTGGTTATCGCTAAGTAACGTTTCCACCGCGGCATGGGTCTCGATTGCAGCAAGCATTTCTTCTTCAGGTGATATTGACGATGTGTCGGGGGCTGCCACTTCAACGCCATCCGCTGCGGGAGTATTGTCGAGTATACACTCAGACTGAGAAGCAGGGACGGCCTCATTTAGCGGCTGAGCGTTCTCCATAGCAGGCTCCGGTATGCAATAATCTGCGTCAGCGGGCTCGAGCAGCGCCGTAGTCGACTCGGCAACACCATTGGATGTGTGGCACAAACTCGCCTCGGCCATCAATGCAGGTTCACCATCACCGATGTTATTCACCTTGACGCTCTCAATCGTGCTCTGTACAGGAGGCTCCTCCACAACTTCCATTTTACTCTAATTTCTACGATATTACACTTAGCTACAGATAACCTAAGTAAGTGAAAACAAAATAAAACAAACACAAACTAAAGCGTTGATATAATTTCCACGATTGTGCTTTACATTATCTTGTACAACAGTTCCCTTTTTATCAATTAGTAAAAAGTTTAACACGAAAACTTAGATTTTAACGAGAAAAACTCTTTAGCGTTCCACTTTTTCTCGCGTCCATTACAGGTTGTTTTACAACCTACGACACGACATCAAATCAACACGACGACGCGACGGCGTAGCTGAAAAAAAAAGATTTTTTAATTTAAAGAAATCATACAAATGTTTTACTACCTAAATAAATTAACATAAACATAGGTAATCAACTAATCACTAGCGTTTTATCAAACATTTTCTGAAACAAAAAAATAAAAATAACAGAATAAAAAATCGTGGGATGTAAAAAGCTTTTATTTGTAAAAACTATTTTTAATTGGCTATACTGCTTCGTTTACAAATGGTAACATTTCTACCTAATGTCAAACAAAACTGTCAAAGTAATTTTTAGGGTTTCGTACGCAAAAGGTTCTTCTATCCGTATAGATAGCTGCTGTTATAATACATAATGTGAGTGAATGAACCTGATGAACTGCAATAGTTTCCAGTTCCGCAGTCAGTTCCGCTGTAAACAGGAAACAATGAAAAATATTAGGTCTATAGAGGGGCTAGATTGAGCTAGCTAGCTAGACTAGAATAGAAACGATTAGAAAAAGTAGATGGTAGTAGAAATACGAAACCCTTCATGCTCGAGTCCGTCTCGCACTTGGCCGTATTTTTTATCGTATTTGTGGTATTTATTTTCTGTGTTGTGTGTTGGAGGAGTTGGATAATTTTATTTATCACAAATAAATTATTATAGAGGCTTCGTGATTAGAGGTATATGTTTGTAGGAGTACCAAGTACAGTAACAGACCTGAAGATTGCATCAAAATGAATATCTTACCCAAGAAAAGGTAAAATCTAAATACAACTGCATGAAAAATGATTTCCTTTATATCCCCGAGGTTTCCAGTGCTAACAAGACCTTTTATTTTTCAGATGGCACGTAAGAACCAAAGAAAACATAGCCAGAGTAAGGAAAGATGAAGCTGAAGCCGCTGAGAAGGAGAGACAAGAGCAGCTACGAATAGAAAACGCAGACAGAGAGGCCAGACTCAATTTCCTTAAAGAAAAAAGCAAACAGAAGCTAGAAGAAGCCGGTATCTTCACAAATATAGAACAACCAGAACCGAACTCACCTACCGAACATATTAACTTATTTGCAGACCTTGACCATGCTGTAAAGACAACAAATAAAGAACATGATGAAGAAGCTAAAAACAAAAAGGAAGAATATGAAAAGAAAATCGGTTACCTGACATACCTCGGCCAAGACACGAATGAGGCTTTAAAAAAGAAAAACTGGTATGAAGTTGCACCAGAATCATCAAGGTTCTCAAGATCTGGTGAAATCAAAGATACATATGAGAAATTAGTATTGAAAGATGCTGATGGCAAACCAAAAGCAAAAGAAATTGATGTAAAAGAGGGTGAGGTTGGCTGGAAATCAAAGCAGCGGTTAGATCCATTAAATGCTTTTAAAAAGTTTTGTCCTGAGAAGCCTAAAATCCAGCCTAAACCAGCACAGGCCAAAGATGACTACACTAAAATAATAGAATCTGATAAATATAAGCATAAAAGTAAAAAGAAGAAACACAAAAAAGATGATAGAGAAAAGAAATTAAAAGAGGATAAAGAAAAGAAATTGCAGAAACTAAGAGAAGCCAGACTCAAGAGAGAAATGCAGGAGAAACGAAGAACAGAGTTGTTTTTGAAAGGAAATATTGAGCCTACCACTAGTACTGAAGAACAGAATGTAAACAGAGTTAAACCTAAATACAACTCACAATTCAATCCAGAACTTGCAAGACAAAATTATAGATGAATGTGGATCAAAGGCTGTAGTGGGCATTAATAACAAAATATCATTTAAAAATAAACAGTTTATATATATAAAATGTAATTTATATAGTATGTATCCAATAGTATAAACATGTATAAGTAAATAATTTTATGCTTAAGAATTATATAACATCATAACTATAATACTCTCAATATTATTACATTTTATTTTTGTATAGTATGAGTTAATAATACCAAAGGAAGTTTATCTTCCAATTTGCTGAATGGAATGTTGAATGTTTCACAAAATAATTGCAGTATTCTCACAATGTACACACTTTCACTGCTTCCTTCAGCTGTTTTAGACCTGAAAGAAAAAGAAAGGAATTTTATACAATACAATAAAATATAGAAACATTAACTTCATTCTTGTCACTTTTGTTTTGCATCGTCATCATCAAATCACATCATTAATTAATTTAATTACCCATGTTAATTTAATGATAATTACACATAATTAGTTTAAAGGTTTAACAAGCCCACCATATCAATCTAAGTTGTCTTTTGTTAAAGTATGTAGGGACTTACTTAGAAGCAGTAATATTCTTTGTATATTGGCACAGAAAGTCAATGAATACATTAAGATTTTCTGTCTTTGTCTGATGCAGAACTGTGTAGATGCCAACTATAAGAGGGTATCCATCTATATTCTCTCCAGCTTTCCTTGTGATTAGGTCTCCTAAAACACAAAAATATAAATTTTAAGAAACTAAACAATGGGGGCATCCCGACAGTGCGCAAAATCACTAAATCTTGACTAATAAAACAGTCACCTCTTATTTTCTATCCTAAAAAATGAGAGGGACGAATTCGATAGCAATCTCCTACACTTCGGATTTTTAGATTCAATGTGATCTCAATGCTTTTATTCTGCAATAAATAGCAGCCAAAATGGAGAAGGGAGCATCCCGAGCATCCTCTTCTGGGCATAGAAAAAATATAAAGCAAATTATAGTTACCTGTGGTATAGCACATTTGCAATCTCGATAGTTGCGAGATCAAAAGCACAGCTAAAATCCTCCCCATATCCGCGTTCATGAGCTCAGTCGCGTTCTTCACATAGATCTTGTCGAACGGCTCGTACACTCCGCATCTCACCAAATATTCTTCCAAGTGTTGCAACAATGCTGACGAAACTTTCGGTTTATCTGCAGTTTTGGTATCTCCAGGGACTTTTAATTCCTTTATTAGTGATCTGAAAACATTACAATGGTTTAATGAGTAATTCAAAATGCATACTCTCACCTCTTCAAAGTTAAGTTCCAGTCTCAGGCAAGGAAAAACCCACAAAACACCTAAAAAATGTTAACTTCTCAGCATTCTTTTTTTTAAACTTACTCATTCATGGTCCTCAAGGAAGCTTCTAACTGGGCCGAATCAAACTTGCAGCTAGTATTCAACTGATATGCGATATGTCTTCTAAGGATTTGCAATGTCCCAATGAGGACTATAACTTCTGCTAACTGTTGCATCATTTTTTGACTTTTCAGGATAACTTGCTCAATATCTTTTGGATCAACCTTTGGTGAAACTATTATTTTGTCCTGTGATGTCTTGAATGTGTGCTGCACATTTTGTAACTGGTTCTTTATCATAAATGCGTATAAAGTGTCTAGCCCATGTAATCCCACTATGCCGATGGCGTCATTTAGCTTACTAAAAGTTTTAGTGTTAACGATTTCGTTTTGAGTTTTCACGTCGAACCACGCTGAGCATATGCTGATGTAAGTGCAGACCCTGAAATATAGACATGGTAAAATAAAAATTACAAACATTCTCTGTTAACTTGTTAGTGTGCCGACCATCTCTGCTAACTTGTAGAGTTATAAAAGTTGTCTTATTAATGAATGATTTGATTATAATACCAATAATGCTCACCTAGCATCAGTAAGCTGCGTGATTTGTCTGGCTAAACTCCCCATAAAGCCTGCAGAAGGGGTGTATAACTCAACACCTTTCCGCAAACTGATTTCTTTCGCAACACTTTCGTTTATAATACTTGTTACCTGCAGCAATGGTTACAAAGTCATTAAATTGAAAATAATCTAAAAGCTTTGCTCAATTAATTGCAAGTCAGGATGACCAAATCTTGTTTCACTGACCTGTTTCTGCCAAATCCTTAATCCATGAATATTGATGTAATCTTGAATGTATTCCAAAGATCTCTTGTATCCATCCATACTTTCAGCTAACTTTTGCAGCCGCGGCAACAAGGTTGACGGCGCTAAAGGTTTCTTCTGTTGCGGCTCCAGGAACTCGAAAAACTTTTTGCTGATGTGCTTATCTAGTTCTTTCAACAAGCCTTCTTCTAACAACTCAGCTGGGTCTACTCTTATAACGCCAACTAAAGTCGATCTCATATCCAAAATGCCCGTCGTAAAAGTTGATGCGGAATGTGTTAACTTAGCCACTTCCATCCGATGTTCCATTTGCGCAAAGTCTCTCAATCTCTCTTTTTCCAACCTCGTCGGCACCTCTTTGATTGTCCACGTTTGAAGTTCGATTATTTTCTCGACAATGCTGAACACCATTTCTGGGATTATTTGTAGCACCTTCTGAATATATTTTATCAGTTCGTTACTGTAATATTGGGAAACAGAAACTAAGTCGTCGCTGTGGGCTTGGTTGATCCTTAGCAGTGGTATCTCCATAGCACTTGCAAGTTTAAGAAATAGAGCTCTTAGCCTGCTTGTCACGGCTGGGTTCTCCTTTATGCTATCTTGCATGAACTTTGTGTATAAGTCGATTGTGCACCAGGCATAGCTGACGTCTGCTATGGTTTCTAAAGTTACCAATGAGTCTTCCTTTAAAGATGCAGCTCTAAGTAGATTTTTTAACGCATCTTTGCTTTCATTTAGGAATTGAACAATAGTGGAAGTGCTTTTCATTCCATGAAATTCTTCAACTTCATCCAAAGCTTGTATGATTTGTGTGATCTTTTTGATAGTCTTGCTTGTGATCGGTTCATTCAAAGACGATATTTGTTTGCCAATGTTATCAAACCAAAGCTTTAGTTGTTCATTTCCTTGAACCTTCATCACAGGGTTGGTCCCAGAAAATAGTTCCGAAAGACTATTGATACCCTCCAGCGCAAGGGTTTTATTTGTATCCCACACTTCATTCTTGGTTTCCAATAGTTTATTTAGAATTTCTCTTACTTTCAATTCTAATTCAGCTGTGCTTATTAGAAGTTCGAGTACTTTCAAAGGATCGTAGGTGGATTCTTTTAGTACAAGATCTTTGAGTTGTCTGCTTTTCTTGTTATTATCAAAGAAGATAACATCACTGTTGTGGAGAATTAGCCATCTTATAACAAGGTTGGAATTCAGAAGAAGATTTAAAATTTTATTGATATTGTCCATTACAAAATCGTCTGTTAAAGTTCCTTCTTTCAACAGATGGTGTAGCTTGTTTGTCAACATTTGTACGGAGCTGCCTCTCTTAGCAAAAACTTCTTTAACCATTTTAGTGTTACAGGTGTTGCTAAGAGCTTGCTTGGCAGCTTTGAAGTTCTCCCAGTAATCAATGATGTTCAATGTTACACCCATGTAGATGGGGATAACCCAATTTGAGGGGAAGAACTTGTCTGCGATTTCTCGCATTTTAGATGTATCTGTGTGAAGATAGTGAGGGGCGAAGAAGAGGCATATAGCCAACATGCCAGCTTGGGTAGCTAATGCAGAGGATTGGTGTTCAGGAATGGTGTAGACAGCTAGCTGGTTGTAAATGTCTTCAGATCTTAGTTTTCCTATTACTTTCTCTATGAAGTCTGGATGAATGTGGACACGACTGGAAATTAAGAATTATTATAATTTTACAGAAGGCAAAATTTTCAGCTACTTCCATAGGAACAATGGTAAGAGCACTGCCTGCCGTGCCGGCGCATAAGACCTTTCCTCATGTTTTTATGTACTTCTACCACCAAATTGACCCTGATTTTGTTGACCCATCAATAAATTAAATTGAAAGTTTCGTATAATAACCTGAAATACTCCACAGGGTAGTCAGCAGGCCTCCTCCCGTGGCTCTGATCATAGCCAGTGTCTCTCAGCAGCTTGCAGACATCATCAACGTTTGACTGAGACTGGCTAGTGCTGTATCTGTAGAATGCTACCAGCAGTCTCTCCCTCACTGGGCCGGGGATAAACAGGTCACAGATTAGGAGCATGGCTCCATATAGGTACAGAGACTCACACTGAAATAGAAGATTTTTTTTTTTATTAACAACAGTATTACATACAAATCATTTCATTTTAGCCAGAATAAATAGTATTAAAATGAAGTTAATATTTTGCAAATAAGTAACTACATAATTCACATTTTGCATGTAACAACTTTACAGAGAGTGTTCAAACAAACATGTTATTTTTGTATGTACCAGTATGTCTTTATTAAAACCAAGGAAGATTGTAAACACACATATTTTAGGTAGTTGGTTTTTAAATAGCAGTGTCTATTACTTTGCTTTGCTTAAAAAAAACGCCAATAACAACTTTGCAGAGAGTGTTAGACAATTTCAAATAAGAAATATCTTTAAAGATTAAAAATTGTTCTAATTTTACTCCTTACCAAAAGTTGCTTCCCCTCCACATCTCTCAAAACACTCTCAATGTTTTGTTGAATAAATGCACCATCATGCAGCTGATCAATGAAAGAGTTCAAATCAATTATGTACTGGTAAATATTTTCAAATAGCAGATAGAATCTATTTATTAATTCTAAATACTTTTCCTTCAGATCATCATCCAAGTCTTGTAGTTTCTAAAATAAAGTCAATTGTTAATAAAAGATTTGATGCTTAAATTATTTTCAGTAAATAAGTATTTCAGACGTTTTAGAAGCATTTTTCAAAGTTGTCTTACAGGGTTCATGCTGATTTTCTTTTCTTGAGCATCTGATATTTTTAGATAGCTAAAATCCATAATAACATCTTGATATTTTTGCTGTAGTTCTTTCGTCTCTAATCTGAAATGGCAAGATTATAAAGGATAACTTTTAATACTGAGTAAACACTTTGCTTGTCATAAGTCATAATCATAAAAATTTACTTTCCCCGAGGAATATAGGTCAATTAACTCGCCCACTAACCAGTTTCTGAAGTTAAAAAGTATATTTTTAAAGACTAACATTGCTCTTGATATTTCATGGGTTTAAAGTAACGTATACTTACAAATAGACAGTCGGTTTATGATCCTTTAACCGAAGTATTTCAGCAATAATAGCATTGCCATGAGAAACCAATTTAAGTATATTCTGAGCGCAGAGATTATCTTCAGCCATTAAAACCCTCATTTTTAAGACAGTATATAGTAGTTCCTAAATATACCTGAACACTGCTAGTATTATAACAATAATTTATGGTTAAATTACAATGCTAGATAGCCTTCAGTTAATTAAAATACATTTTTATCGTCACAAAAACACAAAAACCCACAATCCCACAATCAAAACAACTTTTGGGTACTGTTTGTTTCATTTACATTTGGAAAAACTTAATACATTATTTATTTTTCTGCCGATTTTTACTTAGTAAAAATAGTAATCAAATTTCAATTATATTTGTTTTACGTAAACTAAACAAAATTTATCTATATTTAAAGGCTATTTTACGATGAAATTCAAAAACCCAAAAAATATTATGAAGAAAATCGATAAAACGAACAGATCTACAAGTGACAGTTGCTGATAAGATGCGCTTTTTCGTCACAGTAACTGCTATCATCAATGTTATACTATGGCTGCCATTACACGGTCAGTCCAGATCGCGATCCGTGATCGTGATCATTGATCGCGATCCAGATTGACCGTGTAACGTCTTGGAATGACGGATCGCGACATCGGATCACAAATACCTATCTAGATTTTTTGAAATCCATGATCGCGATCCACGGATCGCGATCCAGATTGACCGTGTAATGTGAAGTTTTGTCAATTTACGTCAGTCAGCGTTCGCACCGCGATGGAGTCGGACGAGTCGGACAATAGCGATGACATGTCTTCTGAAAAAGATTTCATTCTAACTGGAATGAAAATAATAATAATAATAATTTAAATAATTAATAAAATTAATAAAAAATAGTAATAATAATAAATAAATAAATTAATTAAATTAATAAATAAAAATAATTAATAATAATAATAGGGATGGGTGAATACCTTCAAAAGAAGAGAAAAATAAAGAAATACATAAAAATAATAATAATATTAATTATCATTAATTAATTAAATTAATTTTTATTATTAATTAATTATTTATTTACTTATTTTTTTTTAATTATTTTATTATTATTATTTATAATTTTGATTAATTATTGCTACTTTTTTCTTATCGGAAGCCATTTTCACTTGTAAACGCGTGTTAACTATATGGTACCGAGCAGTGGACTGACGTGATCTGGAGTGAACGTCTAATGTCGTTTCAATCACACCAAGATCCATCAATCTGGCGTGATCCGTGACCTTGATCGGATCGTGATCTGGACTGACCGTGTAATGGCTGCCTATGGCGCGTTCACAACAATGAAACAAAAATATATATTTTACGCATATTTTACGTTTGCTGATAGTGACAAACATAATAGGTAAGATTTTCAAAATATACAGCACTTGAAAATTGTATTAAAGATAAAAACGAATCTAAAAAAGAAATGTTCTGTCTCGTTTCTACAAATCATATTGATCAGCAGAATTTTAGAGTTGCCAGCAACATGACAATTTGATCGTATTCATACGATATTCTATGGAGAATCCTATACTGAAGCCTCATTGGTGGTCTCTTTAAGTTCTTTTTGTATTTTCTATTTTTGCATTAAATAGTAGATTTAACTTAATGGCGAACCAAGTCGTCGTCGTTTTGGAATAGATGGGATGAAAACTTATTTATACTACACCTATTCGGAAAGTATATTAGTTCTTACTTAAAAAAAGGGAAGAAAGTACGTAAATCCAAGCGAACGAATATGCGGGCGGCAAAAATGTATGGGATTTACTTTCTCCCCTAGGGGAGAAAGTATTTTCTCCCCTTGGGGAGAAAGTATTTTCTCCCCTCCTTTATTTTTTTTTAAATTCATAATTCAAAACTAGAAACAGGCGGATGCCAAAACACAAAAAGTTTGTATCTCGAAGCCCACAAAATGATACTGGCCACTTACATTTTTTGGCAGTTTAGCTTAACTTCTTAGCTTCATTTGCCTCTTTTATATTTTTAAGTATAAAATATGGTAAAATCAACATGTCCGCGCGAATTCTTTTTCGTTCTTTGATTTATTTGACTTATTCAATGTAAATAAGGTTTTTAGTGTTTTCGATGTAATGTGTAATTGTATTTATTATGTGTTTTGTTTGTTTGTGTTCTGTTCGAATGGATGATGACACTTCAAATGTTCTTAAGATATCTTCTCATGTAAGTGATATCATTCTTTATTTTACAAGGATTTTTAATTATATTTTCCTCATTGGTGTAGTATAAAGCACTATGTATAACTCGGAAGAAAATGCGATTCGAATCGGTCATGTTCTCCACTCGTTAAACAATGTACTATTATTAAACATAATCAGAATTTATCTAAACGGATGAAAAAATAAAGAGCTATTTCTTGAGATAAAATTTTGAATTTGAAGGTAATATTGGACAATGGGAGTTTTTAATTTGCTCGTTCCGGAGAAAAAATTCAGTTCCGCAATAGATGGCGTTGTACGCGGCTAAGATTTTACCAGGTCGTATAACGCTGTTTTGACGTTTTCGTTTCACGCAATGTGACAATTAAGTTTTAATTTATTTATTTTTAGTTTAGAGGGCTATTCTAAGTGCTGCTTTATTAAAAAAATAACTACATATAAGTAAAATACAGCTTTCGGATATGTAAAAAGATTGATTTGACAAAATTAGAAACGATATAAATAGCCAATAGACTTTTCCGTGCAAAGAAACGTTTTTAATGCCAGTTTCAGCGCCCTCTGCAGGAACTAACAAGTATCATGCAAAAAAAAAACTCCCATTCTGAAATGGCAATCTGGCAACTCAGTTCAGTGCGGAGTGGTTTTGGAGTAGGTTGTGTGTTTTGCGCAAATTTTTAATTAAAATGTAAATGCAAAGAAAAAACCCATTTTAATTATTAAAAACATTTTCGTCTTCCTAATACAATGGCGGGTTCTCTATTTACATACGAGACCTTGGTCCATGCCTTGGCCGGATCAGCGGTAAGTAAATTAGAGTGAACCTTGGATTACCTTTATTTAATTTAAATTAAATGGAAATAATACCCAAATTGTATTGTTTATTGCAGGGCAGCGTTGTTGGCATGACTGCTTTCTATCCGTTGGATACACTGAGATCCAGACAACAAGGTAAATAAATTAATAAAAACATGAATTTATAAAATATTGCATTTATTTTACCTCATTATTGTATTCATCTTTATTTATTTTTTGCAGTGGAAGACTCGAAGAAACTGGAGGGATCAACATTTGAACTCATAATCAAACTTGCAAAGGAGGAAGGATTAGATTCTCTATACCGCGGCCTGACTCCTGTACTTCAATCCCTTGGAGTATCCAATTTTGTATACTTCTACACATTTCATGCCCTACGCCGCCGCACGACGAGCAACTCAGCACTGCAGGACTTGATGTTTGGGCTTGTGGCTGGCAGCATCAATGTTCTGGTCACGTCACCGTTGTGGGTCGTCAATACTCGAATGAAGTTGCAGAAAAATAAATACGACAGCCTCATTGGTGGTCTCTTTCAGCTGTATAAAGAAGAAGGAGCTAAAGGATTATGGTCTGGCACCATTCCTTCCCTACTGTTGGTGTCTAACCCGGCCATTCAGTTCATGGTATATGAGTCTTTGAAGAGAAACCTGACAGCCAAAGGTCGCTTTGACACTTACACAGCATTCCTTATAGGGGCTCTGGCTAAGGCTGTAGCCACCACACTTACATACCCTCTCCAGCTTGTCCAATCCAGGCTCAGAGCTGGTACTGGTCTGAAACCTTTGATAAAGGATGTGAAGGCCAAACCTTTGACTATATTCCGTGGTTTAGAAGCTAAGCTATTGCAAACTGTCATGACAGCAGCTCTCATGTTTTTGATTTACGAGAAGGTTGTCCGTTTGGTGTTGACTATCATGAGGGTCAAACTAAAAAAACATTAATTTTAAATTGTTATGTATGTGTTTGCTATATTTGCTACTCTATGTAGTATTTGTAGATACTTTGAGGTCATTATCCCATTCACCTATTTAACTGGTGGAAGGATAATATGGTTTTGGTAGGTTAACAAATTGGGCTTGTGATATTTAATTTTATTTATGTTTAAGTACCTACTAATGTGATTTTATTTTAGTTATTGGTTAGGTGTATTTGTTTAATTATAAGTACAGGGTGTAAGAAAAAGAACATTAAAAAAAACCCTTAGTGGATAATAAGATAACCAAATTTTTGTAACACCCTACATTTTTCCATGACTTGCTCAAAATCATCTATTAGTTTGCAAATTATAAGGACTACCTAATATTTTACCTCAGTGACTTTCAATGGAGACCCCTGTGTGTGACAAAGTACCAAAAATAGTGTTGTTGCCAGTATTTCATTCCAAAGGTTTCAGTTATTGCAATAAAAAAATATTTATTTGACATTTAAAGATTGTTTTATTTATTAAAAAATATTAGCAACTTAATACCTAATTGACGACAGCGTGTTGGATGCGCACGAGTTTCATATCTTCAGACGTTCTGATTACAACCTCCGTGTACTCCTTTATCAGTTGATTTAAGTCGTCGTAAACCTGCAACAAACACCCAATTATTGGACTAATTTGATAAAAAATAGATCAGTATTTAGCGCAAGTTGCAAAAATCACTACGAGTATACCTGTCATTTTCCAAGACAGCAATAATTTAATCGATAGCTTATTTAATTTGTACTAAATAAATAAATAATTAAGCACGTGTGCAAGCAAGCAGTAAATGTCAAAATGCATCGCGATCGTAGAGACCGCGAAATTTTTCGTTAAAAATAGACCAAGTAGGGATTTTTATTTTGAAAAATAATAAGGCACAGAAGGGCACAATGAGACGTATCGCGAGCGAAGCGAGCGCGAAAATTTTGTTCTTTAGATAAGCCAATCAAAACTAGCTTCAACAGCAGTATTGAAAAAGGTATTTTTTTTTATAGAAAATTTAATTTGTTTAAGTCAATGCAATTTTTGAGCGCACGTATCTTTAAATAGTTGGTAATTCCAGATAGTAAGACGCGGACCACTAAGTCTCTCACGGACCACCTGTGGTCCGCGTACCATAGGTTGGGAATCACTGATCTATACCCTAATAATAATATGACCTGACCTCCTTCGACTGTAGGTGGTCCAGATGATGCTCCAACTCAGCTAGGATGAGGTCAGCTAGCCCGAGCGGCGCGTTGCGCGGTGCTGCGGGCGAGTGAGGTTGAATCGTGCCGAGGGCATTGCTACTGCTAGCCTAGCAATAAGAAGAATACTAACCTCTTTCGACTGTGGGTGGTCCAAATGATGTTCCAACTCAGCTAGTATTAGATCTGCGAGTCCAAGCGGCGCGTTGCGAGGTGCTGCGGGCGAATGAGGTTGAATTGTGACGAGGGCGGTGCGTAGGGCTCCGCAGCACGCCAACCCGGCTTCCACCGCGCGACCGCCACTTAGGAGCGCGCGGATACAGCCGGCACTGTCCAATTCCTGATAGGCAGAAGATAACCGTTCAAAAATCATATGTGACGTTCCACGTGCAAATGTACCTTGTGGAGGGTTTTGAGTTATGCACGCACATCCCTGTAATCTGCAACTCATAAACTATTCAAAAACACCTCATAAAGTACACCTTTAAAACCCTCCATAAGTAGGGTTACCATCCGTCCGGATTTGTCCGGAAATGTCCCGATTTTTCAACTCTTGTCCGGATTTTGTCCGGCCTTTTAATTATGCCGGCTTTTAAAAAATTAGTTGAATAAATGTATAAGGAAACTACAAAACCAAGATTAGGTTTAATGGTGTCAAGCTGTGTTTTTTATGTATTATCTTTTAATAAATAAATAAACATATTAAGAAATCTAATATCAAACCAATCTTTAATCAACAAGAAGTTGTTATACATAGTCATTAAAAAAAAAAACATAAAATCTTCCTTAACAATAAATAAAATATCTTCTATTCTATCTCCCCCATCCTACCTCCTCCCTCGAAAACTCGCAATGGGAGCGTCTGCTACCATAACCGACTATTTTGTAAAATGTACGGAATTTTTTAGATTTGTCAGGCTTTTTGCCCGGACTTTTCAAATTCCATAATGGTAACCCTATCCATAAGGTACTTTTTCAAGTGGAACGTCACAAATATTCGACAAGGTCAGGGCACAACTAAAAAATTTTTATAGTGAATTTTGCTATACTTACTTAATACTTTATCATTCCTGACCTGACAGTCCACTTATAGACATGAGCCTCCTCGAGCGAGGGATAGTTTGCAAACGGGGGATAGTTCGATACAACGTACGGCGCATTAACTCCGGTATCAGAATTTTTAAACTACCTAACAGGCACCTGGCGTAATTCATCGATATTTCGGTAAAGTTACTTTGGCTAACCTTAATAGATCAAGATCAAACATAGCTATGTTTATTTACCTGTTCACACAGTCATAAAACAGGATTCACGCCCATATGCGAAGTACACATACAATTTGAATAGCAAATATTAGAACATGCACAGAAGACGCATTGTTTACATACCAATCATTATACCTTTGGGTTACTTCGTCCGAATTATGAAGGTTAAGAATCTGGTGATCTATTACAATACCAACATTTTTATACAACTTGAATAAAGAAAATCTTATTGTATTATGCAAATAAGTGGTCTATCTTGCGCAAAAATATCGGCCCAGTTTTATGATACTCGGTATTTTTTTAGTCGAATAAAAATATTGAAGGATATGAGGAAATTATTAGATTAGTTAGGTTTGTCGGTTTGTTAGGGTCGAGACAAAATACTCACCATGAATCTGATCTAATCATGAGTAGGAACCATCGTGGCAGGAATTGATCAGTGCCGAGGACTCGCTTGGTGACGGATAATAAAGTTTCGGCGTCGGCGTCCTTCAGACGAGGGTACAGCAAGTCGAACTCTGCTTTGTCGGGTCTGTTGAGTCGGTCGGGTTCATCGGGTCGTTTGATCGGGTGTGTCGGTTCGGTTCGTTTTGATTGGTAGCGTTCGTCAGGTTTTTGGGTTCATCAGATTCTTTCCGTCATTTATTTTTAAGCTAGAATCAAATAATGCTCACCATAAATCTGAGTAGGAACCATCGCGGCAGGAACTGGTCGGTGCCGAGCACTCGCTTGGTGACGGATAATAGAGTTTCGGCGTCTGCATCCTTCAGGCGCGGGTACAGCAAGTCGAAGTCTATGCTTTCGCTTCCTAGAGAAAGGGAATTAATAATTAAATAAACTGGTTTTTTTTTCTACGTTTACGGGACCGTCAAAGAATGAACCATACATGTGCCATATTATTGAAGTGTGGAACTTACGGAGTAACGCTTGTTGCACAGGATCCATAGAGTCGGGGTCTTCTTCGCGTAGCTCAGCGGCCAACTCTTCCGGACCGATCACCTAAAACAATAATTTCGCATTTAAATTGTTGGATTTGGTTTCAACTGTATTTTAATATTCTCCCATCGTTTTCTTCTAATCTTGTCGATATAAAATGTGCCATTGTTTGATCTGCACTGCAAATACATTTTATCTGCAATATTGTGGGATTTCGAGTCGATGAGGACCCGATAAACTCTGGTGTCAGAGTTTATAAACCAACCTGCAGCTTGCGGTCGGTAGCAGGGCGCGCCAGGAACGCATGGTCCGGGCGGGCTAGCCTCAGGCAGGTGAGGGCTGCTGCTAAGGACCTCCTGCGGGCTCTAGCAGCCTCCTCCCCCCCGCCCCGCTCCGCCGCGCACCGAGCCGCGCGCTCGTACATCACTGCCGCCGCTACAACAAACAAAAAAATATACTGTGAACGCATTATTGTATTAGAACGGGTCTGAGCGCGGTTGGTTAAACTTGGTACAATAATGTGTACAAAGCGCGAAAGTTTAAAACAAACATACTGTGAACGGTCTTCTTATTTTGCTTAGCGTTTTCCCGGCCTAATGCGGGGTGCATTTTCTACTCCACTTTTCCGCGTCCGGTCTTTGGACATCAGTTGGTGTAAGATCTTTCTGTTCTATATCCGCTTTTACGACGTCTAGCCAACGCTTCGTCGGTCTACCGCGTGATCTAGGGCCTTGAACAGTGAGGTCGAGGCATCTTTTTCCGACGTAGTCTGGCGGTTTGCGACTTAGAGCCCATTCATCGAAGACTTTCCTGCAGCTTATGCGCTACGTCGCGGTCTCTTAGGCTGCCACGAGAGCGGTAAAATAGAAAATATTGTAGCTAAGTCCTCAAATCGTTTGGCTAAATATGGCGAATACTAGAGTCCGAAAATCAGAGTCGTTAGATCATAGAACCCAGTTAGTTATGTACTCTTACCTTTTCTATAGTGATGTCTGTTGACATGTAGCGCATATAGGAAGTCGTAGTACGGATTATTGGTATGCGCGTCGTGTAGCTTGGCGCGCGCGGCGGCGGCTCGCTCGGCGTCCGCGGATAATGCGCTGCAGGTTACAAGCGCACTTAATTGCTTGCGGGATGCTGGAAAAAACATCAATTATTGGTTTGCTGGAGGTAGATAGAACATAACGACATATGAGCGAAGAAGCCAGGAACACAATGTTGGCGTGTCAAGCTAAGAAAAAAAAAGTGAGTCAGAGTCAAAATGCTGAAGAAGGCAGTTTTACTAATGGTTTAACCCTATTTATCCTATAACTTACCCAGCGTGGTGAGTAATGTGGCGGCGGCAGCAGATCGTGCGGTTGGTGCGGGGTTGGCGGCGGCTGCACTTAGAGCGCGCTCCACGCGACCGCCCGCTAGGTGCCACTTGAATACTAGCCATTGAAACATCGCCTGTATGACAACATTATCACATCTAAATAGAATCAAAATTATGAACGTTTGAAGTCGGGCGAAATTTTCAAAATGAACACGATCAAATGAATGCCTGAAAGTATTTCAAATTAAGCATGTTAAAAGTATGGAGGTTTTAACTTAAATTACTTACTAAATTCGGATCATCTTTGTCGGCGATACTGATAGCAGTTTCAGCCAGCCGCACCACGCAGGCGCCTGCATCGTGAATCTCGAATAATTTTATAACCTGTTGATAAAATAATTTCAGGAATCAAAAAGTTCAAGCGTAAAAAACATATCTAAACTAAAATAAATGTATTATTGACTCAAGAGCCTTCATACCTTCATATAGTACAGTACCAAAGCCTGATGCTGCGTGAGTCTTGCGTCAGGCGCGGCGACGAGTTGTCTCAGGAATGGTTCGGTGCTGACTCCCTTAGCCGCTTTACAGAACGCCGTGTAGGCGCCCTCGCAGTCCTCCAGGTCCAGTAGAGATAGACCCAGGATGAATTGACCTGCGACATAGATAAACATTGACAAAAATAGTGGCGCCACTTTTTTCGCCCAGGCAGATCGATTATTTTGTATGAAAAATTAGGTATTGGTGTTAATTCAGGACGCACTATTACTAATTCTAATTCTTAGTAGCGCTGTCACTTTCTTAAATTTGACATAAGAACAGGATAGCAAACAAACACGTGACTTTGACATTCTTAATTTGACGTACGGCGCTTTAAATAAGGAATGACCATAGAGCGTGCTCACTAATTTTAATTAATTTAAGCAGTCTTATGTCAGATAAGAAATGTCAAACTCACGTATTTGTTTGCTATCCTGTTCTTATGTCAAAGTTAAGAAAGTGACAGCGCTACTAAGAATTAGAATTAGTAACTGGACGGCGTGAATTGAGGCCATTGTCAGTTGAAATAATTTTAGTTACGTTTCAAAAGTTTTGTGTAGCAGTATAAACGGAAGGAAAACCTACAGTACGATTTGTTATGTAACTGTAAAGATTACTTTCCGCCAGCCACCATCCGAACTCTTCCCTTACTACATCTGAATGATTGCCCCAAAGAAATTCTTTCATGGAAAAAAACAGACAATTTGCTTTCCCATGCAAATTGTCCGATTGAGATAGTTATTGCGTATGGGGAAGTCAATTTGAAAAAATCCTGAACGAATTTCCTGGTGAAAGTTATTTAGTTTTGTTGACTGAGCAAACCCTATCAGTTTGCGGGAAACTGTTCCTTACACCCGGTATACTCACGCGAGCAAGCGTTCCACTCGCACCAGGGCTGCAGCATGGTGACGTAGCTCTGCACGAGGCGCGGCTGGTTGATGCCGGCCAACCACCACCCGAACTCGAAACCACCGCTTACTGCCCATCTGAATACATGGCTCAGGAAACACATGGTTACTTTTGGCATTGGTTCGAGCCCTTTTTTTTGTGAATGCGGGACGTTTTTTTTTTAATTGCAAATATGGTCTAACTTAATACGTCACTGACGATAGTTCAAAAAAATTCATCAAGTTTTAGTTGTTAGAAAAACTACTAAACTCTTTCACACTATACATTATACATATTGAAAAAGGATACAACTGATGTGCCAGATGATAAGAAACCAGCGGCAACGCCTGATGCCAGTGCGTAGGGGCCCTGGCCGCGAACAGCTGAGCCCTAGCCCTCCGCCCCCCGGCTCCACGCGCGTATTCATGCACGCAGGAGCCTCCCCAAGCGCTTTCCGTGTTGAAGCCCACAGAGTTCGGGTCCGCGCCTAAAGCGCTGAGCTTGAGACGGAACGCCTCTGCTGTATTGGCGGCCCTGTGAGAGAAAGAGGGATATTGTAATGTAACCTGGCCTGGTTATAAAGCAAAGATCCCAGTGTCTACTATGATGTTATCGATGAATGGGCATGTGAAATAACATAGGTCACACTGAAATGTTTGACCGGCATTGCGAAAGCCAAACACATTCAAGGAAATTCGTAGTGTCCAAAGTTTGTAATCACGATATATTTTCCCTATCTCGCTGAAAGCGATCTTGATTAGTTAATCTATTTTCATGTAACTGTGAAATAGGATAACGATCTGACTTAGTTTCGGAATTAAGTTTGCGATAATCTCCACATGGTCTGGATTCTCCTCTTTTCTTCGTTGATAGATGCAAAGGGCTGAAATATGATGATGAAAGACATGAGTCGTCCTCAGAAACGGTACCGACTTTTGCTAATGTAAAAAAGAAAGAAAATCATATTGTTTCCTTCAAGAAAAATTTCAACAGTCGTTCAGTAAATATTATACTCACGGTCGGTGTAAGGTGGCGGCCCGTAGCCACAGTAGCGCACGGTAAGCCTGCCAATGAACAGCACAATGTCCCGCGCCGGGGACTCCGCCCGCGCCCCGCGCCGCCCCTAGGGCTGCTAGGGCACCCCGCACCACACGGGACCTAAAAAGCACAGAACGGTAATGGTCAAGTTGTTTTGAAGGCTTGAAGTAGAAGAGCGTTGTCTCTGTTCGTAAATCAAACTTTAACATACCTCATCTCTGCCATTTGACGTATAGCTTCCGTGACGATGGACACACCCAAGTCACTGGCAAATAGATTATCATATTCACTCGTTTCTTCGTCTTCATCTACAAAAGATACACGAATAAATACAAAATTATTGTTATTAAAAATGTACAGCTTGACAAGAAAGTGTTTTGAAAAATTGACGGCGCCACTTTCTTTGAAAAGTGGGATTTAATTGACAACACATGAGATTTTTTATATGGCGAAGTTTTAGTTCCATCTGTCACCGCATCAAACTCTTTTTTGTCATGCTGTAAGTGTGATGAAGCAATACCTTTAGTTGTATCAAGTTCAGGTACGTCTAGTCGCAGCGCGTCGTTGAGTTCAAGAACAGCATTCTGTAAGTCTTTTATTGGTTCCAAAATCGACGTCAGCTCATCTATTTGTTGCGGAGTTAAAGTCTGAAACCAAAGAATATTACAGTGAGGATTATACTTTAAAAGACATAGAAAGAGAAATTCAACAAGAATTTTAACTGACCCACGATACTGAAGTGGTTGGTTAATATCAATTGAATAATATACACATCATGTCCACAATAAACAATTTTCTATTCTGTTGTACATTTAAAGTGGTGATGTGATCAGATGGCCTTCAAGTATAACACGACACGATAGGACCGAAGCTGTAAAATCAAAGGGAGGAGCTTTGAACCGGGACAAATCAGGTTTGAGAAAAAAATTGCTACATACAGGCGCGGGGTTGTCCTGTTGCGGCGCCATGAGTAGATGCAGCAGTCTGGGCAGCAGGCGGTGCTGCGGCGCGCCACACGCGAACAATCGGCGCTCCAACTCTGAAGCCCCCTGCGGAGTGGCCGCGCGCTCCCACCGAGCCCCGGCTACTACTACTCGGACCGCGTCAGGGGATAGCTCGCCTGTTTCCATCGCTAGGATTAAAAATCAGCTAAATCAATTACTGAGTTGAAGTCTCAAATCAAATGCGACATTACAAAGATGCAAAAATGGTTTAATGGTAACGGATTAGCCCTAAATGTATCCAAAACTAATGTGCTTCACTTCTCTCCCAAGTGGTAAGCCGCCCAGACCCCTATCAAAAGTAGTGGGCAATCAATCGCTGGGTCAGATAGCAGCATCAAAATGTTTAGGAGCCACCCTAGACAAAGCACTAACGTGAAACCTATTGAGCTACTGCGGATCACATCCTGAGCGGCGAATTAGGTGACTGGTTGGTTTTTAGATCGTCATGAGATCCATTAAAATTTTCAGTACAGTACTTTAATGATTCAAAATAACAATTTAAATGTGGTGTTCTTGAAGCTTTTGTGGTGTTTCTCAGATCGCGTATTTTTCAACATAAATGAGTGATACTTACAAGCTCCATTATCAAACAAGGCGGTATCCGGTGATAGCATCATTCTCTCTAAAGGTTCAAGTTCTCTGATAAGAGAAACCCCGGCGCGACGCACCACCGCGCACCACCAACCAACCTCCATTTCAGAACTCTGACAAAATACATAAAGCAATATGTGATTCCTTAAGTACGAAAAGTAAATTATCAGATTCTGAAAAATATTACTCTGGAAAAATTGCGGATTGTATTTAGTTTTACTAATTTAGTTATAGACAACTTTGCAACGACCAAAAAAAAGTGAACTTTCTATTGCGCATTAATTGGAATATAATCATCTTTAGACAAAAAAATGGAAAACTTACGTGTGTAGAGGCCATAAGACCTAACGGTTTTTGCAGGCCTTCCATATACTGCATACACCAGCTGTATAATTCCGACCAACACCTGGAAGAAACATTTTCAATATAAAGGTGCAATCAGTTTAATACAGAAAAATCTAAAAAATTAAAGGTGAATTCAAAAACTATCAACGCGAGGGTGATACGAGCCTGCGACTAGGATTTTCCGTGCTACAGCTGTAAAAAAATTGCTATCAGGGGTTCGAATCACCCGACGCTATTATTTCCATCACTAAACGGTCCACCCGCACTAGATGAGATCGCGCACAACGACAACTGACAATCCGACCGCTTATCCGGTTGGTGGCAGCTACCGATTTTGTACCTAAACTGCTGGGTGCAACAGGCCTGATTATAGCACTTACTTGTGCATGAGGTGCGAGTGATCGGTAGTATGTCCGCGGGCCGCTAGCTGTCTCATTCTTGCTTGTACGGCGGCGGTAGCGGCCGATGCCAAGTCCGTGTCAGGACCGACCCCTGAGCCCGTGTCTGCGCCCGCGCCGCCCCACGTGCGACGGTAGATCTATGGGTGGCAAACAAATATCATGGCATGACTTAATATAAGTACATACTACTTGTGCTTGTCATTTTATATCATGCATGAGGGAACAGAAAGGGACGGCAATAATTTTAGTTGAGATTTATCTAAGTCATGTTCTTAACGAAGTGCTATCATTATTAATCCTCATTTCAGCTAAAAGAAGCCGAAGAACTTCTAGATTGTTCTAGGCAAAAACACACCGCGACATATTTAATCGTAGTCCAGTTTTCGTAGTCTTGAGAAAGGAAAATAATATTACGATGTCTTTTTTTGTTCTCGAAGCTACCACGATGTCATCGACGAATGGGAATGCGGTCA
Source organism: Scrobipalpa atriplicella (assembly GCA_029255725.1). NCBI lineage: Eukaryota > Metazoa > Arthropoda > Insecta > Lepidoptera > Gelechiidae > Scrobipalpa > Scrobipalpa atriplicella. Next base: position 33,719 of record JARACY010003264.1, read on the forward strand.
CGACTTATGTTGTCGATATGACTCTGAAATGTTTGACCAGCATTGCGAAGGCCAAAGCGCAATCAAGGAAATTCGTAATGTCCAATTCTTGTTATCAGGATTTATTCTTGACAACACACTCACCACTAGCGCCTTGTTGACGACGGCGGGTGGGAACAGGCCGGACAGCAGGCGCTCGCAGTACTGCTGCGGGGAGGGGAGCACGGGGAGGGGGGGCGCCGCCGAGCGCGTGCACACCGCGCGCCACGATACCTCCGCACCTAGGGCGCTGCCTGGAGAGAGATTATAAATATTTAGATACGACGATACAAGGCTAAAAAACTGTTCTTGATCTTAGTATGGAAACCAGAAAAATGTGGACTTACTTGTTATCACAGTATCTCCGTCAGGTTGACTCCACAGCGCCCAGACGACGTTGTTACCGTCTCCGTATCCTATTGTGTAATCCAGGAGATCTAGCTGCAAAAATAATATATTGTCGATCTTATTTCTATGGGAAAACAAAAAATTGCGGGTAAAAACTAAGAGCAAGAAAGATTTTCTTACCTGTGGTCCGAACACGCGGCAAATATGCGAGAACTTGACGACGCCCGCGCCGCCGTCGTGCATCTTCATCACCACGAACTCACACTCGCTCGGGAACGACAGGTAGGCCACCAGGATTACGCTGCCATCAGATCCGATCGTCTTTTGAAGCATGTGGCCATGAGCTGAAAAAAAAGTATAAAGGTAACGACTTTTTCAAGATGGTGTGAGATCCTCTTTATCCTCCCTGTCCGAGTAACGGCATCACAGGTTTTCCTGTGCAAAAGTCTGACTTGGCGATCCTACGTAAAGCTAGGCTTCGTACTCTCCCACCGGAATCGAGGACCAAATAGCTAGCTGTGTTACGTGGTTGAGTGGGAATTTATTAATGCCAGTGTCTTTTAAGTCTCTGTGTAGTTTAAACTTGCTTCGTCGTCGACTTTGATTCGGTCACTTCTTGCCTAGACTAGAG